>CAXITT010000007.1:365744-386766 GCA_964033795.1 Lymnaea stagnalis
CTTTGCCCCCCCTCCCCCACCTGTTCGTGTGTCACCTTCTCCATCACGCCCGTCTGATTGACGTCTGCTTTAAACAAGTTGATGTTCCAAATTAGTTCCGTTTTTGGCGCGAACATTTCACAAGGATCGGAGATTAATCTATTGATCTGATTGGCTATAAAAAAAAAGATGAGACAGAAGAAATCGATTCCATTTAAGTACACTGCCCCCGGTCCAGTGAAGATTATTTGTATAAATTCTTAAAGACGTCAACATCAAACATGGCATTTCTTTGGTTACCCGAAAGGTCTTGAAGATAGAAAGCCATTTTTTTCCCCAACCAAATGAAATGGAATTTATTTTTATTTTTTTCTAACCGGAAGTAGCCAACGAATAAAACGAACCTGTTTTGTAAAGGGCAACTGCTCTTATTTACCCAAAATGAAACATTTCACCAGTGGTTCTCAACTTTCCTAATTTTCCTAATGCGGTGACCCTGTAAGACAGTTCCTCCCGTTGTCGTGACCCCAACCATAAATTTAGGTTCGTAGCTACTTCATAAATGTGTGTTTTCCGATGGTCATAGGCGATCCCTGTGTAAGGGTCGTTCGACCCCTGTGTAAGGGTCGTTCGACCCCTGTGTAAGGGTCATTCGACCCCAAACGGGGTCGCGACCCAAAGGTTGAGAAGCGCTGCGCGTCACCATCATATACTTTCGTGTGTGACCAAGGGGATTAACTCGCTTACACGCCTTGTTAGTACAAACGATTCTCAACGTGATGGAGATTTCAACCCTGAACTTACTTTCTCCTCTATTCAGGGCATTGATTTCCTCAGTCCACGCTAGCTTAAGAGCCCGCCAGCAATGGATACATGAAGTGGAACGAATGGTCAAGATAAAATTACGCTTTGTCTCTACTCCGGTCACGCAGCATTGAGCATTACAATAACCTGAATGGGCTAACGTAATGTTGATAATTTGAGAACTGTTCAAATAAAAGTAGTTTAGAGAGTCGCCGACACAGGACCTGACTCCTTTGGTCTTTTGTTGCTCTCTCCCTGTCACCAACTCTATATCTCTCACTCTATCTCTCACTCTATCTCTCAATGTAACTCTCACTCTATCTCTAGTTGTAACTCTCACTCTATCTCTCAATGTAACTCTCACTCTATCTCTCAATGTAACTCTCACTCTATCTCCCATTCTCTATCCCTCTTTTTCCTTCTCCGTCATTTCTGTCTCTATGTGTCCCTCTCGGTCGTCTCTCTCTCTGTATGTTTATCCTTCTTTCTGTGCCTCTCTCTTTCTCTCTCTCTCTCTCTGAGTCTCTCTCTCTCTCTCTCTCAGTCTCTCTCTCTCTCTCTGAGTCTCTCTCTATCTCTCTCTCTCTCTCTCTCTCTCTCTCTCTCTCATAGAGAGCGATATCGTTGCGTGTTGACAGAGTGTATGAAAGAAAAACTGGAGTAAGTGAAAGAAAAACTAGAGTAAGTGAAAGAAAAACTGGAGTAAGTGAAAGAAAAACTGGAGTAAGTGAAAGAAAAACTGGAGTAAATGAAAGAAAAACTGGAGTAAGTGAAAGAAAAACTGGAGTAAGTGAAAGAAAAACTGGAGTAAGTGAAAGAAAAACTGGAGTAAGTGAAAGAAAAACTGGAGTACGTGAAAGAAAAACTGGAGTAAGTGAAAGAAAAACTAGAGTAAGTGAACGAAAAACTGGAGTAAGTGAAAGAAAAACTGGAGTAAGTGAAAGAAAAACTGGAGTAAGTGAAAGAAAAACTGGAGTAAGTGAAAGAAAAACTGGAGTACGTGAAAGAAAAACTGGAGTAAGTGAAAGAAAAACTAGAGTAAGTGAACGAAAAACTGGAGTAAGTGAAAGAAAAACTGGAGTAAGTGAAAGAAAAACTGGAGTAAGTGAAAGAAAAACTGGAGTAAATGAAAGAAAAACTGGAGTAAGTGAAAGAAAAACTGGAGTAAGTGAAAGAAAAACTGGAGTAAGTGAAAGAAAAACTGGAGTGAATGAAAGAAAAACTGGAGTAAATGAAAGAAAAACTAGAGTAAGTGAAAGAAAAACTGGAGTAAGTGAAAGAAAAACTAGAGTAAGTGAAAGAAAAACTGGAGTAAGTGAAAGAAAAACTGGAGTAAGTGAAAGAAAAACTGGAGTAAATGAAAGAAAAACTAGAGTAAGTGAAAGAAAAACTGGAGTAAATGAAAGAAAAACTGGAGTAAATGAAAGAAAAACTGGAGTAAGTGAAAGAAAAACTGGAGTAAATGAAAGAAAAACTGGAGTAAGTGAAAGAAAAACTGGAGTAAGTGAAAGAAAAACTGGAGTAAATGAAAGAAAAACTGGAGTAAGTGAAAGAAAAACTGGAGTAAATGAAAGAAAAACTGGAGTAAGTGAAAGAAAAACTGGAGTAAGTGAAAGAAAAACTGGAGTAAATGAAAGAAAAACTGGAGTAAGTGAAAGAAAAACTAGAGTAAGTGAAAGAAAAACTGGAGTAAGTGAAAGAAAAACTGGAGTAAGTGAAAGAAAAACTGGAGTAAATGAAAGAAAAACTGGAGTAAGTGAAAGAAAAACTAGAGTAAGTGAAAGAAAAACTGGAGTAAGTAAAGAATAACTAGAGTAAGTGAAAGAAAAACTGGAGTAAGTAAAGAATAACTAGAGTAAGTGAAAGAAAAACTGGAGTAAGTGAAAGAAAAACTGGAGTAAGTGAAAGAAAAACTGCAGTAAATGAAAGAAAAATTGCAGTAAATGAAAGAAAAACTGGAGTAAGTAAAGAATAACTAGAGTAAGTGAAAGAAAAACTGCAGTAAGTGAAAGAAAAACTGCAGTAAATGAAAGAAAAACTGTAGTAAGTGAAAGAAAAACTGCAGTAAATGAAAGAAAAACTGTAGTAAGTGAAAGAAAAACTGCAGTAAATGAAAGAAAAACTGCAGTAAATGAAAGAAAAACTGTAGTAAGTGAAAGAAAAACTGCAGTAAATGAAAGAAAAACTGCAGTAAATGAAAGAAAAACTGCAGTAAATGAAAGAAAAACTGGAGTAAGTAAAGAATAACTAGAGTAAGTGAAAGAAAAACTGGAGTAAGTGAAAGAAAAACTGCAGTAAATGAAAGAAAAACTGTAGTAAGTGAAAGAAAAACTGCAGTAAATGAAAGAAAAACTGTAGTAAGTGAAAGAAAAACTGCAGTAAATGAAAGAAAAACTGCAGTAAATGAAAGAAAAACTGTAGTAAGTGAAAGAAAAACTGCAGTAAATGAAAGAAAAACTGCAGTAAATGAAAGAAAAACTGTAGTAAGTGAAAGAAAAACTGGAGTAAGTGAAAGAAAAACTGGAGTAAGTGAAAGAAAAACTGGAGTAAGTGAAAAAAAAACTGGAGTAAGTAAAGAATAACTAGAGTAAGTGAAAGAAAAACTGTAGTAAGTGAAAGAAAAACTGGAGTAAGTGAAAGAAAAACTGGAGTAAGTGAAAGACAAACTGGAGTAAATGAAAGACAAACTGGAGTAAATGAAAGACAAACTACTGGAGTAAATGAAAGAAAAACTAGAGTAAATGAAAGACAAACTGGAGTAAATGAAAGACAAACTGGAGTAAATGAAAGACAAACTGGAGTTAATGAAAGACACACTGGAGTAAATGAAAGACAAACTGGATAAAAAACAACGTTGGAAAGGATTTTTGTTAAATTGATTTAATTTGTGTGTGTATGTTCGTGCCCTTGCTGATTCCTCGTCTCGTGCACATTTCCTGGCTCTGTGGTCTTCAGGTCGACACAATTATTCATTCACTGCCGAGGGGGCAACGTGTGTGTGTTTGTGTGTGTGTGTGCGTGTGGGGGGGGGGGGAGGGGGGGGGGGGGTGGGGGGGGGGGGGGGGGGGGGGGTGGGGGGGGGTGGGGGGGGGGGGAGATGATTACTGAACTAGTCCTCCAACTTGGGACTTCTTGATTCTTTGCGCATTGATGCAGGGGGTTTGGTTTTTAGTAACGTTGCGACTTTGGTATTGTTCTGCTTAATGTTGACATTTTGGTATTGTTCTGCTTAATGTTGACATTTTGGTATTGTTCTGCTTAATGTTGACATTTTGGTATTGTTCTGCTTAATGTTGACATTTTGGTATTGTTCTAAATAACGTCGCCATTTTGGTATTGTACCAAATAACGTCGCCATTTTGGTATAGTTCTAAATAATGTCGCCATTTTGGTATTCTTCTAAATAATGTCGCCATTTTGGTATAGTTCTAAATAATTTCGCTATTTTGGCATTGTTCACACCCACCAAACACTCGCACACCAACCAAACACTGGCACACCAACCAAACACTGGCACACCAACCAAACACTGGCACACAAACAAACACTGGCACACCAACCAAACACTGGCACACAAACCAAACATTGGCACACCAACCAAACACTCGCATACCAACCAAACACTGGCACACCAAACAAACACTGGCACACTAAACAAACACTGGCACACCAACCAAACACTGGCACACCAACCAATCACTGGCACACCAACCAAACACTGACACACCAACCAAACACTGGCACACCAACCAATCACTGGCACACCAACCAAACACTGACACACCAACCAATCACTGGCACACCAACCAATCACTGGCACACCAACCAAACACTGACACACCAACCAAACACTGGCACACCAACCAAACACTGGCACACCAACCAATCACTGGCACACCAACCAATCACTGGCACACCAACCAATCACTGGCACACCAACCAATCACTGGCACACCAACCAATCACTGGCACACCAACCAAACACTGGCACACCAACCAAACACTGACACACCAACCAATCAGTGGCACACCAACCAATCACTGGCACACCAACCAATCACTGGCACACCAACCAATCACTGGCACACCAAACAATCACTGGCACACCAACCAATAACTGGCACACCAACCAATCACTGACACACCAACCAAACACTGGCACACCAAACAAACACTGGCACACAAACCAATCACTGGTACACCAAACAATAACTGGCACACCAACCAAACACTGGCACACCAAACAAACACTGGCACACCAACCAAACACTCGGACACAAACCAAACACTGGCACACCAACCAAACACTGGCACACCAACCAATCACTGGCACACCAACCAAACACTGACACACCAACCAATCACTGGCACACCAACCAATCACTGGCACACCAACCAACCACTGGCACACCAACCAATCACTGGCACACCAACCAATCACTGGCACACCAACCAAACACTGGCACACCAAACAAACACTGGCACACAAACCAATCACTGGTACACCAAACAATAACTGGCACACCAACCAAACACTGGCACACCAAACAAACACTGGCACACCAACCAAACACTCGGACACAAACCAAACACTGGCACACCAACCAAACACTCGGACACAAACCAAGCACTGGCACACCCAACAATCACTGGCACACCAACCAATCACTGGCACACCAAACAAACACTGGCACACCAACCAAACACTCGGACACAAACCAAACACAGACACACCAACCAAACACTGGCACACAAACCAAACACTGGCACACAAACCAAACACTGGCACACAATCCTTGTCATTTTACGAGCAATCAAAGTTTGACTTCTGACGTAACACTGCGCGTTTCCATCGTCAAGGAGAAGATACAAAAGATAGTCCTGCAACTCACGTGAGTGCCGCGGGCACCACTCGGGCACCACTTGGGTACAGCTCGGGGGCTAAAACCGTCAACAGCTCTCCAGTTTGGAGTACCTTTAGAGCAAAGCTCGGTTGATGGGGGGAAATCTTTGGCCAATGCTCGGGTGTTTCTGACCAGCTTCAAGAAGGTCTTCCATTGTATTTGGTTGTGGTCGTGAGTGAGTTGGAGGCCACTCGGCCTTCATTGTAAGTGTCTATGTTCTGCCATGCTGCTGTTGTTGATGCTGTTGTTGGTGCTGCTGTTGTTGGTGCTGATGTTGTTCGTGCTGCTGTTGTTGGTGCTGCTGTTTGCGTTGTTTAGTTTTTGAGGGGGTTCCTTCTGAAAACAGCAAAGGCTTGTTAGTATTGAAGGTTTCGGGTGGAGATGGTGGAGATGGGGCGAATCAGAGGAAAGCCAAACAGTTGACGCTGAAGAGAAGAGACAGGGGAAAGGGTTCTCAGGTAGTGTAAGTGTTCGAGTGTAGTGTAAGGGTTTGAGTGTAGTGTAAGGGTTTGAGTGTAGTGTAAGGGTTTGTGTGTAGTGTAAGGGTCTGAGTGTAGTGTAATGGTTTGAGTGTAGTGTAAGGGTTTGAGTGTAGTGTAAGGGTTTGTGTGTAGTGTAAGGGTTTGTGTGTAGTGTAAGGGTTTGTGTGTAGTGTAAGGGTTTGAGTGTAGTGTAAGGGTTTGTGTGTAGTGTAAGGGTTTGAGTGTAGTGTAAGGGTTTGAGTGTAGTGTAATGGTCTGAGTGTAGTGTAATGGTTTGAGTGTAGTGTAAGGGTTTGAGTGTAGTGTAAGGTTTTGAGTGTAGTGTAAGGATTTGAATGTAGTTAAGGATTTTAGTGTAGTGTAATGGTTTGAGTGTAGTGTTAGGGTTTGAGTGTAGTGTGGATTACATTCGGATCAAACCTTTTTCCTGTAAATGTTTGGAAAGAAAAAAAAAAAGAAATTCATGTAAGAGGATATATGGATTACGACTTTGGTTAGGGGATTAGTACAACTATCCTGGGATAACAGCAAACTCATTTTATTTATTTATTTTTTTTTAATTTTAAAAACAAAAATCATCATCTGTTCCATAATGATATTGTGCCCGACATGCTTATCTCCCACTATTGACAAGGTGACGACTCATTTGTGAATGACTACGTGGCAATCGTTGATGACTATACTCTCATTGCGTGATATGACTGTACTCTCAAGTGACATGATATGACTTTGCTCTCATTGCGTGATATGACTGTACTCTCAGTGGCATGATATGACTTTGCTCTCATTGTGTGATATGACTGTGCTCTCATTGCGTGAGATGACTGTGCTCTCATTGCGTGATATGACTGTGCTCTCATTGCGTGAGATGACTGTGCTCTCATTGTGTGATATGACTGTGCTCTCATTGCGTGAGATGACTGTGCTCTCATTGCGTGATATGACTGTACTCTCAGTGGCATGATATGACTTTGCTCTCATTGTGTGATATGACTGTGCTCTCATTGTGTGATATGGCTGTACTCTCATTGCGTGATATGACTGTGCTCTCATTGCGTGATATGACTGTGCTCTCATTGTGTGATATGACTGTACTCTAATTTCGTGATACTCTCATTTCATGAAACTCTCATTTCATGATACTCTCATTTCATGATACTCTCATTTCATGATACTCTCATTTCATGATACTCTCATTTCATGATACTCTTTTGTCGAAGACAAGTCAACCTAATTAAGCCTTATTTGTTGGGGTATATTATGGTCTAACTAATCCAGGGGGGTCCTCAATCTGTGGTCCACACACACCCCTTTGGAATTCTCGGATGTACTGACTGAATTTGAACTTCGTTTCTTTAAAAGTGTGTATTGAGTGACCTTTGTGACCTGATTGGCCTGTGGTGTTGCCATGCTGTGTGACTGGACGTGCTGGGTTGTTTTCATGAATGTTTAGACTATAGTGAAGATTGGTTGGAGGAATGGAGTGAGCGATCATGTGAGGCATAGAAAGAATGTAGAATGGGGAATAAGGATGAGTTGGTACACAGACCACAGGGGCGTTGGGATCCTAGTTAACTATTACAGTTTACTTCTAAATTGAGTTAATTTGCAGTTTAACCAGATGTCTCTGATAGTGTATATACTTTTTAAAGGGCGCTGTAAAGGGCTGCGGACAATTTGGTACATAAACGCTTTATTTTAGAACCACTGACATGTTTCCTTCCAATCATAGCGATGAAGCTCTTGGTCCGCCGTGTTACAACTGTTCAATGGGGGAATTAGATACAATGGTTTCATTTCTAACAGCCACGAGAGAAGACATACGTGTCTACCCACAGGAGCCATACCTGGCTAGCCAATGGAGAAGACGTACCTGTCTACTCAAAGGATACATACCTGTCTACCCACAGGATACATACCTGTCTAGCCATAGGAGCCACACCTGTCTACCACATGAGACATACCTGTCTAGCCGATGGAGCCATACCTGTCTACCACAGGAGCCATACCTGTCTACCACAGAAGACATACCTGTCTAACCAAGGGTGCCATACATGTCTACCACAGGAGCCATACCTGTCTAGCCAATGGAGCCATACCTGTCTAGCCAATGGAGCCACACCTGTCTACCACAGGAGCCATACCTGTCTAGCCAATGGAGCCATACCTTTCTAGCCAATGGAGCCACACCTGTCTACCCAATGGTGCCATACCTGTCTACCACAGAAGACATGTCTGTCTACCCTCAGGAGATATACCTGCCTACTACAGGGAGCGTGGTGGAATGGCCGGTCAATACAAGGGAGCGTGGTGGAATGGCCGGTCAATACAAGGGAGCGTGGTGGAATGGCCGGTCAATACAAGGGAGCGTGGTGGAATGGCCGGTCAATACAAGGGAGGGTGGTGGAATGGCCGGTCAATACAAGGGAGGGTGGTGGAATGGCCGGTCAATACAAGGGAGGGTGGTGGAATGGCCGGTCAATACAAGGGAGGGTGGTGGAATGGCCGGTCCGCCCCTCGCAGCATTTTTCCTTCTTTTTATTTAATGGCTAATTGTTTTGCCAATTGCAGAGTTGTTGTCCTTGTCTTGTTTGTGTGTGTGGAGGGTGGGGTAGCAAAATTATATGTACTCCCTTGCGGCACTTACCCTAGCTACGCCTATAATTTTACCATTGTTCCTAGTGGATGCAAAGCTGTCTCGTGTCTTCACACGGGTCCGCCATGTATTTCAGAGCACGTCACGGCGCGTGCTGCTGAGTTAATATGGCCGTCCTAGACACACGATACACTTCCGTGTTGACAGCTCCAAGGTAAAGGGAGACAAGGAAAATGCTGTGAGATAATTTTTTGTAAGGAGTGACATCCCTTTGTTCTCCCATGTGTGTTTGTGGTGGGGGGGGGTAGTTTAATGATATGTATGTCTTGAGGAGGAAGTTAACACTATGCCAACAAATTCTATACCTTTCTGCTGGAGCGTTAATGATGGCAAGGGAATTCCAGACGAGTCCTGTCAATGACATACGACACGCCGACCAGTTGCCGGCAGTGACACCCGACACGCCGACATGGAGGAGCTAAAATAAATATCAACAAAATTAGCATGCTCATACGCTTGCACACACACACACACAAACACACATAAACACACACACACACACACATGCTCTCTCTCACACACCACTCGTTGGAACATTCCTATGTAAACAAAATTAAATGTTTTCTTCTGTACGTTCACAGGAACGGCCTTCGTTGCATTAGCATCAAATCTGAGCCATACATTAGTAGCGATGTATTCTTACGCCAGACTATGTAGTGTTGTAGTTATGATGTATTCTTACGCCAGACTATGTAGTTTTGTAGTTATAATGTATTGTTACGCCAGACTATGTAGTGTTGGTGTATTCTTACGCCAGACTATGTACTGCTGTAATAAGGATGTATTCTTACGCCAGACGTTGTAGTGTTGTAGTAATGATGTATTCTTACGCCAGACTTTGTAGTGCTGTAGTAATGACATATTCTTACGCCATACTATGAAGTGCTGTAGTAATGATGTATTCTTACGCCAGACTATGTAGTTCTATAGTAAAACTATTCTTAGTGCCTCCCGGTCTACACTTGGCTCTCCTTAACAGAGCGGAGATGCACTTTATCAAACAGATTTAGAGAGAGTGTGCACTTTACAACGTATCTCAAACGTGTGTTCCCGGCGCACTTCACAACGCATCTGCCACCAGGCAGCTCAGGAAAAGCTTACAAGCAAACATAAATAAATATCCGTGAAGGGACAGAATAACCGGGCAAAAGTCACATATTGGGCAGAACACTCTTCTGGTCAGCAACACCAGATGTTGAGAGGAACAACCCAATTGCCACTTTGAAACATTTCTAAGACTTATGTACCAAGGACACTCTGCGACGTTTCTATGACGTACGTTCCCGGAACAATAAGTGATTCTCTTAATCATCCAGGTCTAGTGCCACCTTCAACAAACTTCCTTAATCATGTGTGACCTGTACGCATTATAAGTAGTATAGATTACAAGATGTGAGCTTAATGAAATCATTTAGTCTTTCAATCAGGACTGACGTTAGTTTGGCGCAGTTGAACGTCGTGTCTGGTGTGCCGCATTTGAAAGTCGTGTCTGGTGTGCCGCAGTTGAACGTCGTGTCTGGTGTGCCGCATTTGAAAGTCGTGTCTGGTGTGCCGCAGTTGAACGTCGTGTCTGGTGTGCCGCATTTGAAAGTCGTGTCTGGTGTGCCGCAGTTGAACGTCGTGTTAGGAGTGTATGCTTAGCGTCAAGCCAAATCATTCATATTTTAAAGTCTGCAGCAAACTACAAAGCACTTGAAAAGGTGGAAACCCATGTCGAGTTGATTAGACAGTGCTTGAAACTATTGCCAGCACCGAGCAGAATGAGATACGGTGTATGGTTCAAGAAAAACGAATAATGATTTGCTTTACCCCCCCCCCCTTCCCACCCCCCCCCCCCCCCTTTTTTTTTTTCATTTTCTTTATCACTCTCCTAAATTTAACAAAATCCCCTTCCACTACCTCACACTCCCCACATACTCCCCACATACTCCCCACATCCGCCCCACACACTCCCCACACACTTTCCACATACCCCCCACACACTCACACTCTCTCCCCACAACCTCCCCATTCACTCCCCACACACCCCCCCACACACTCCCCACACACTCCCCACACTCTCCCCACACACTCGCCACACACTCCCCACACACTCCCTCCTCTATACGGTCCTTCATTCCCTCCTTTAATCGGTATGCGTGGAAGTAAGGGATTTCTATCTGAAACCAGAATATCTATATACCAGAATAAATATATAACTATATACCATAATAAATATTAAATACATATCTATATATATGTTTACCAGAATATCTATATATCTATACCAGAATATTGATTGATAAACCAGAATAACCATATATCGGAATATCTATGTATCAGTACATAACTATATAACAGCATATCTATATAGAGTAGTTTTTATGACCAAACAAATTAAATCCCTTGTAGATCTCAAACTACTAAAACACAGTCTCCACCAAACCCATATAACACCAACCCTTGATCACACCGCCAACAACACCACACACCATTTCAACCCGAAACGCCTATCTATAGCCCCCACCACCTAACCCCCATCTCTGGCCAAGGTCGAACCTTATTCCACTACAAACAAGCCTCACCATTGACCTAGGTCACACCACCCCAAAAGTCCACTTTAACACCATTGACCTAGGTCACACCACTCCAAAGCCCGTTCTAACACCATTGACCTAGGTCACTCCACCCCAAAGTCCACTCTAACAACATTGACCTAGGTCACACCACCCCAAGTCCACACTAACACAATTGACATAGGTCACACTACCCAAAATTTCACTCGAACACCATTGACATATGTCACGCCATCCCAAAGTCCACTCTAACAACATAGACCACCCACCCTTCTCTCTCCACTTCACTACCAAAAGTCCAACCTCGTCAACCGAATCTTCAACATCACCAGACCTTAGCGATACTACATCTACATAGACCTTAGCGATACTACATCTACATAGACCTTAGCGATACTACATCTACATAGACCTAAGCGATACTACATCTACATAGACCTAAGCGATACTACATCTACATAGACCTTAACGATACTACATCTACATAGAACTTAGCGATACCACATCTACATAGACCTTAGCGATACTACATCTACATAGACCTTAGCGATACTACATCTTCATAGACCTTAGCGATACTACATCTACATAGACCTTAGCGATACTACATCTACATAGACCTTAGCGATACTACATCTACATAGACCTTAGCGATACTACATCTACATAGACCTTAGCGATACTACATCTACATAGACCTATGTAATACCACATCTACATCGACCTTAGCGATATCACATCTACATAGCTTAGCGATATCACATCTACATAGCTTAGCGATACCACATCTTCATGGACCTTATCGATACCACATCTACATAGACCTAAGTGATGCCACATCTACATAGACCTAAACGATACCACATCTACATAGACCTTAGCGATACCACATCTACATATACCTTAGCGATACCACATCTACATAGACCTTAGCGATATACCATCTACATATACCTTAGCGATATCACATCTACATAGACCTTTTACGATAACACATCTACATATACCTTAGCGATATCACATCTACATTGACCTTAGCAATATCTGCATAGACATTAGCGATATCACATCTACATAGACCTTTGTGATAGCACATCTACATAGACCTTTACGATAACATATCTACATAGACCTTTGTGATAACACATCTACATAGACCTTAGCGATATAACATATGCATAGACCTTAGCGATATCCCATCTACATATACCTTAGCGATATCACATCTACATAGACCGTTACGATAACATATCTACATAGACATTTGTGATAACACATCTACATAGACCTTGAAAATATTTAATTTAGGTTGATATTTCAATTAAAACAACTTTTCTAGACGCACTTTTACCAAACGACATTTAAGCATCATCACATACACATTACATCGTCACATACACATCACATCATCACATACACACTACAGCTTCACATGCACATTACATCGTCACATACACATTACGTCATCACATACACACTACAGCATCACACACACATTACAGCGTCACATACACATTACAGCGTCACAAACAAATTACATCATCACATACACATTACATCATCACATACACATTACAGCGTCACATACACATTGCAGCGTCACATACACATTACATCATCACATACACATTACAGCGTCACATACACATTGCAGCGTCACATACACATTACATCATCACATACACATTACATCATCACATACACATTACAGCGTCACATACACATTGCTTCATCACATACACATTAAGCGCCACATACACGTTACATCATCACATTTATCATTGAACGTCGCCTTTGGTTTTATAAATGAAAAACAAAAAAATTTCATCGGTTTAAAATGTCATGTTTTGGTTGATCTACCGATGAAACACATGCCCTGCGTCCTTTTGAGAACCGCTAATGTTTATATTTATATTTCCAACATTGTGTCTCTGCCACTTCTTTGAGTGGCGTACGAATGCTTTCAAGTGTTCCACAGCCCCCGTCAATCGTTTTAAACGAATTCCAGAAAACTCAGGTAACTTTGCCATGACAACTTGCACAGGTGTGTGAAGAGGATGAAATATGAATGACGTGTGTACATTTTCGTTCAATTTTGGCTCATCCGGTCAAAACATCATATTCATGTCCGGAAAAAAAAATCGTATAAATGTCCGGAAAAAAAAACATCTTATAAATGTCCGGAAAAAAGCTTTGTAAAATGACCTGACAAAAAATGTGTAAAATATCCGGACAAAGCTTTGTATAACTGTCCGGACAAGATAATCTTTATTTTGTAACCTTGGTCCAATTAGTTCATTGACGGTCGGTCAGTCAGACAACTCCAGAATGACGTCATTTTTAGGAGTAGGAGTCGCCTATAATTCATGAGATATTATTTGGAGTCCATTTCTTTTGATTTATGAGCCACAGTGGAGATGGGGGGCTGAGATTGGGGAAGGGGCGCGATAGGAGATTTGGTTGGGTATATCGATATTAGCAGAAATAAAGGTAGGGGCGAAGCTAGTGTTAGTGCCGCCCGGGGCCTGTCAAGATTGTTTTTGCCCTCTTCCACAAAAAAATAACTGCAGCTGGCTGAAAATGCCACCTCACCCTATACAGAGTAAAAGTGCCGCCCGGGGGGAGCTCCCCCATTTCATGCCCACCTTCCTACGCCACTGGTGGATGGGAATTTTAAAATAAATCCCCCAAAAAACTACTTGAGCTAACTGAACTGTCAGCAGTAGGCTAAGATAAACACACTTTATAGTTGGCGGTCATCTCTTCCAAACATGTTTGACATACAGAGAAAACAGGTGGAGGAGTTGAGCCGACCTCTATCAGCCATAGTGTAATGGGGAGGTTTTAATTGAAATGTGCGCCTGTAAGATTGGCTTTAATGATGTAGGCCGGGCAATTAGAGGGAGGGGGGTAACTTCCTGAGCATTCATTTCTTTCTTTTTTTTTTTAAATTGCCAGGATCGAACGTGAAATTGAGTTGGTGGATGGGGTGGGGGGGGGGGGGGGGCACTTTGATTTTATTAAGTTTAAAAAAAAACAAAACCACTTACGAAGTGAGCGTGTATTATTTATTGTTCATCGGATTAAAATGAAGACAAACACAAGTGACTTGTTATCTCTCGGCTCTCGCCAACGTCTCGGCTATCAACATTTCTTTCCGAGCTCTGATGGTCTTGATGATCTCAGGTTTGACCACAAACAAAGAACACGGATTCCACCACAGTTTCTCCTATTGTGGGAGAGCACACATTACATAAAGAACATGGATTGCACCACAGTTTCTCCTATTGTGGGAGAGCACACATTACATAAAGAACACGGATTCCACCACAATTTCTCCTATTGTGGGAGAGCACACATTACATAAAGAACACGGATTCCACCACAGTTTCTCCTATTGTGGGAGAGCACACATTGCACAAGAAACATGGATTGCACCACAGTTTCCCCTATTGTGGGAGAGCACACATTGCACAAGAAACATGGATTGCACCACATTTTCTCCTATTGTGGGAGAGCACACATTGCACAAGAAACATGGATTGCACCACAGTTTCTCCTATTGTGGGAGAGCACACATTGCACAAGAAACATGGATTGCACCACAGTTTCTCCTATTGTGGGAGAGCACACATTGCAAACAATGGCTGCTCTATATCTCAACATTTATATCGAGGGAAAAATGAAGGGGACGCCATGGAGGCTCAGTCATGCTATTGTAGTGTGTGTACTTTGATATGTGTGCTTTCAGCCACTTTGATATGTGTGCTTTCAGCCACTTTGATATGGGTGCTTTCAGCCACTTTGATATGGGTGCTTTCAGCCACTTTGATATGTGTACTTTTAGCCACTTTGATATGGGTACTTTTAGCCACTTTGATATGGGTACTTTTAGCCACTTTGATATGTGTACTTTTAGCCACTTTGATATGGGTACTTTTAGCCACTTTGATATGTGTACTTTTAGCCACTATAATATGTGTGCTTTTAGCCACTTTGATATGGGTACTTTTAGCCACTTTTATATGTGTGCTTTCAGCCACTTTGATGTGTGTGCTTTCAGCCTCTTTGATATGTGTGCTTTCAGCAACTTTGATATGTGTGCTTTAAGCCACTTTGATATGTGTGCTTTCAGCCACTTTGATGTGTGTGCTTTCAGCCTCTTTGATGTGTGTGCTTTCAGCCACTTTGATATGTGTGTTTTCAGCCACTTTGATATGTGTGCTTTCAGACACTTTTATATGTGTGCTCTCAGCCACTTTGATATGTGTGCTTTCAGCCACTTTGATATGTGTGCTTTCAGCCACTTTGATATGTGTACTTACAGCCTCTTTGTTATACATAACTTGGAAACCTTAAAAGCAATGTTTTGTTAAAGTGATGTGTTAGTGTTTGAATCTGTAGATGTTTTAACCATCTTCGACCTTCCAACTTCTAGACTCAAACACAAAACTACTCGAATACCCAAGGATTAAACCAAATAGAATCAAAAGAAGCAATTACCAGAATCGAAACAATTTCCAGAATAGATGCAATTACCGGAATAGAAGTAATTACCATAATAGAAGTAATTACCAAATATAAGCAATTACCAGAATAGACACAATTACCAGAATATAAGTAATTACCATAATTGAAGCAATTACCAAATATAAGCAATTACCAGAAAAAAAACAATTACCATAATATAAGTAATTAACAGAACAGAAGTTATTACCCCGTGCCCAAAAAGGGCAATAAATTAATTGGAATTTGCCTGAAGATGTATAACCTTGACATGACTAACTTGGTGATGATTAACCTTGACATGACTAACTTGGAGATGATTAACCTTGACATGACTAACTTGGTGATGATTAACCTTGACATGACTAACTTGGAGATGATTAACCTTGACATGACTAACTTGGTGATGATTAACCTTGACATGACTAACTTGGAGATGATTAACCTTGACATGACTAACGTGGAGATGATTAACCTTGACATGACTAACTTGGAGATGATTAACCTTGACATGACTAACTTGGATATGATTAACCTTGATATGACTGTCACAGAGCCGTTGTTACAGAGGGGGGCTCCGGGCCTGACTTATCACAAACTATATTGACTTAGCATTGGTCAGTACATGACTCCTCCTCTCTGTGATTTATATCTAGGCGTTAAGACAGAAAAAAAGCACAACAAAGACTTGGACCCACATCCAACCACACAAAGTCCAGGTAAACTTGGACCCACATCCAACCACACAAAGTCCAGGTAGACTTGGACCCACACCCAACCACACAAAGTCCAGGTAAACTTGGACCCACATCCAACCACACAAAGTCCAGGTAAACTTGGACCCACACCCAACCACACAAAGTCCAGGTAGACTTGGACCCACATCCAACCACACAAAGTCCAGGTAGACTTGGACCCACATCCAACCACACAAAGTCCAGGTAAACTTGGACCCACATCCAACCACACAAAGTCCAGGTAAACTTGGACCCACACCCAACCACACAAAGTCCAGGTAGACTTGGACCCACATCCAACCACACAAACTCCAGTTGTCCAAAGATACAATATATATATATATATGTATTACTCAAGTACAAAGTTCGTCTATAGTGTTCACTATCGGTAAGCCATCTACAACTGTTTCTAAACTGTTAAACTACATCGTCTCCTACGTTCCTAGTCAACTCGTCTCCGATCTCTTGCGATTATTCTCTAAAAACTGCTCAACTCTCTCGTAGCTCTTTTCCCTCTTCCTCAACTGCCATACCTCTCGACTGCCCTGTCTCGAAATCTTCTGCCTTATATTGACCCGTCGTGTGGCCATAAACTCTACTAGCTAACCATCCCACGGTCATTGAATGGCCACATCCTTAAAGGCAACATTCCCCGACCAGATCCATTTACCCACAGACCTCTATTCCACGTCCTTACCCAGCTATTAGCGTCTGTCACGTTGAGACTCTTGACTCTTACTATTACTGATCATTAATCTTACTCTACCCATGATCTTCTTGAACATCCCATTCCCAACTGTAAACTAAAAACGTGTTAATTGCAAACATTTGTGATACCCGTTCCCACACTGTCCACCTGGATTCTCGATTTCCCCAAACGATCATGTCTTCCCTGTGTTACCATAAACTCTGCCGATGTCAGGCCAACAATCCCCTCATCTATTGTACCTTTGTGCGGCACCCAAGCCCATCGCCCCCGTCTACAGCTTGGTCATTTGTGACAATGACTAACATAGACATGACTAACCTTGACAAGACTAGCCTGGACACAACTAACCTAGACATGACTAAATTTGACATGACTAACCTGGACACAACTAACTTTGACTCAACTAACATGGACTGACTAACCTTGACAAGACTAACCTGGATACAACTAACTTTGACATGACTAACCTGGACATGACTAATGACTAACTTTGACATGACTAACCTGGACACGACTAACCTTGACATGACTTACCTGAACACGACTAACTTTGATATGACTAACCTCGACAAGACTAACCTGGACACGACTTACCTTGACATGACTAACCTGGACACGACTTACCTTGACATTGCTAACCTGGACACTACTAACCTTGACAAGACTAACCTTGATATCACTAACCTGGATACGATTAACCTAGATATGACCAACCTGGACACAACTAACTTTGACATGAATAACCTGGACATAACTAACCTTGACAAGACAAACCTTGACATGACTAGCCTGGCACGACTAACCTTGACAAGACTACCATTGACAAGGCTAACCAGTAGTTCTGGTGTGGCTCCCCTTCTACGTGCTGCCGTATCAACTTATCTACAAGACATTTATTACTGTGAGTAACGGGGTTCAACTCAGTTAATTTTAGATCCTGGCAACACGTTGTGGGGGTTTCGCTGGTTGCAAAGGGGGGGGGGGAGAGAAGTTGCAGGGGCGTCGTCATGGCACCAGGTGGGGGGGGGGAAGAAGTTGCAGAGGCGTCGTCACACCAAGTTGTTGCAAAAACCCGAATTAAATATCAGTTACAAAATATGGAGAAATGTGTTGATATCTGAGGACAAAAATACGTTTAGTCTATGGTTTAACTACCTGCCTGAATCCCACATGCTACGTGTCCTCTTGTCTACTGCCAACTTACCCACTTGTCTACTTGGTGTTTGTTCTTGGTAGACGTACTTGGCATTTGGTGCCATTTAGGAGTCATGAGTGTTTACTCTACTTGCTAGTCACAGACATACTGGGTGTCTGGCATTGAAAAAATACACGGAGAGTACGAAAGTTTAAAATCCATTCAATTTAGTTGCGCATCAAATGGACCTAAGGAATTGCGCACCTTAAATTAACATTTTGAGGCCAGGCCAAAAAGAACAGATTTTTTTATTGAACGTCCACGCAAACATAAGCAATAGTTGTTGGTTCAATACTACGGCACACAATTCATTGCACACGCCACCGATATTTGTTCATCAGTAGCACAAATTTCTTTTTTTTTTTCTTTTTGGTGGTACAAAAGCCTAGGTCATAGGTCATAGGTCAGTTGGGTAGGCCACAGAGAAAATGCAGCAGCCTTTTTTTTTTTAATTTTTGTTTTAGAGAGAGCAAATTTCTAAAAGTGAATAATCTCGTTAAAGACAGGAAGGGAAGTTTAAAATATGTATACACCTACGGAGAGTGGCGCTTTGTAGGTGGGCGGAGATGTCAAGGGGGGATGTCAGAGGCGGATATGTCAGGGGCGGATATGTCAGGGGCGGAGATGTCAAGGGAGGAGATGGCAGGGGCGGAGATGTCAAGGGAGGAGATGTCAGGGGCGGAGATGTCAAGGGGGTGTCAAAGGAGGAGATGTCAGGGACGGAGATGTTAGGGGCGGAGATGTCAAGGGAGGAGATGTCAGGGGCGGAGACGTCAAGGGAGGAGATGTCAGGGGCGGAGATGTCAAGGGAGGAGATGTCAGGGGCGGAGATGTCAGGGGCGGATATGTCAAGGGAGGAGATGTCAGGGGCGGATATGTCAAGGGAGGAGATGTCAGGGGCGGAGAAGTCAAGGGCGAAGATGTCAAGAGCGGTGATCATGCTGCTATTGTCCTGTCGAGGTTTTGGGGTGTCGAGGCGCGTTTGTCACCGAGATGCCCCCCGGGGAGGACGAGGCAAGGGGGAGGGGGTTGGGGTGAAAAGCGCTTGGTGAATTATTCATAAGGCTCGGCGGCACATGTGCGCCGCTATCCAGCACCTCTCGTAATGAGAAGACTTGGATCGATGCTTGGTTGTTTCAACCATATAACGTCATTAAAGCTATAAATAGTATGTGTTTGTTACCTTAATGTTGTCTTCCGAAATAAGTTGCATATTGTATGTGTAAATTCAAAACTAACTGAACATTATAAAATACCCCCCAAAACAATACAAATGAAACATTTTAAGTTCCTTCTTCATTAAATTCGAATCATCCTACGAGAGTTTCATACTACGCGTATGTACAGACTTCTTCGACTCCTCTGCACATACTTCTACTCTTCTGCACATACTTCTACTCTTCTGCACATACTTCTACTCTTCTGCACATACTTCTACTCTTCTGCACATACTTCTACTCTTCTGCACATACTTCTACTCTTCTGCACAGGTTCAACTCAGTTAATTTTAGATCCTGGCAACACGTTGTGGGGGTTTCGCTGGTTGCAAAGGGGGGGGGGAGAGAAGTTGCAGGGGCGTCGTCATGGCACCAGGTGGGGGGGGGGAAGAAGTTGCAGAGGCGTCGTCACACCAAGTTGTTGCAAAAACCCGAATTAAATATCAGTTACAAAATATGGAGAAATGTGTTGATATCTGAGGACAAAAATACGTTTAGTCTATGGTTTAACTACCTGCCTGAATCCCACATGCTACGTGTCCTCTTGTCTACTGCCAACTTACCCACTTGTCTACTTGGTGTTTGTTCTTGGTAGACGTACTTGGCATTTGGTGCCATTTAGGAGTCATGAGTGTTTACTCTACTTGCTAGTCACAGACATACTGGGTGTCTGGCATTGAAAAAATACACGGAGAGTACGAAAGTTTAAAATCCATTCAATTTAGTTGCGCATCAAATGGACCTAAGGAATTGCGCACCTTAAATTAACATTTTGAGGCCAGGCCAAAAAGAACAGATTTTTTTATTGAACGTCCACGCAAACATAAGCAATAGTTGTTGGTTCAATACTACGGCACACAATTCATTGCACACGCCACCGATATTTGTTCATCAGTAGCACAAATTTCTTTTTTTTTTTCTTTTTGGTGGTACAAAAGCCTAGGTCATAGGTCATAGGTCAGTTGGGTAGGCCACAGAGAAAATGCAGCAGCCTTTTTTTTTTTAATTTTTGTTTTAGAGAGAGCAAATTTCTAAAAGTGAATAATCTCGTTAAAGACAGGAAGGGAAGTTTAAAATATGTATACACCTACGGAGAGTGGCGCTTTGTAGGTGGGCGGAGATGTCAAGGGGGGATGTCAGAGGCGGATATGTCAGGGGCGGATATGTCAGGGGCGGAGATGTCAAGGGAGGAGATGGCAGGGGCGGAGATGTCAAGGGAGGAGATGTCAGGGGCGGAGATGTCATGGCGATGTGTCCTGAGATGGTTATGGCTGGGAC
>CAXITT010000007.1:412816-438035 GCA_964033795.1 Lymnaea stagnalis
CCTCCCCCCACCTCAATTTTTGCCAAATTTTTAACATACTAATTTTAAAAAAATTGTAACGCAATTTAAATTACTTTTATATTAAAATGGTAAAATCCAAAGTATTCATTAGATCAAGGGTCTCAAACTCAAATCCCCAGGGGGGAGGGGGGGCGCATGAGGTAGTGTCTGAATGAGAGTGGGCCTCATCAAGTAATCCACAAAAAAGCGACTACAACTGTTACAATCTGCTCAACCTTTATAAATAAAAATAAAATCATTAAGGGTTCTCAAGAACTAGGATTCACTTTCAACCGCCTACTCCCTATTGCATTAGAAAATATATAGAAACATTAAAAAAAAAAAAAAGAACAGAATTAGACTAGTCGGTGAGATTCGACTGACACCGTCGCGGAGAGTCACGCTATAGCTATGAGAATGGGGGAAAGGGGCCGGCGCATTTACACTAAACTTTTCTGTCATGTAGCGGGCCGCAAAATATCGTCTTGCGGGTCACAAATGGCTCGCGGGCCGCGAGTTTGAGACCCCTATATTAGATGTTTATTTATTAATATTCACAATTATCTCATTTTTATAAAAAGAATGTAAATATGTATACTTTCCCACATCATTTTCGATGTATGCAAAATGTATGCGGGAACGAATTTCAAAATATCTAAATATTTCATTTTCGGTTTCGGCTTCGGTTTCGGTTTCGGCCAAAATTCATTTTTAACTTTCGGCCTTTTTTCGGTTTCGGCGAAAGTAATTTTTAAACTTTCGGCCTTTTTTCGGTTTCGGCCAAAAGTCATTTTAAATTTTCGGCCTATTTTCGGCTTCGGCCGAAATCAGAAAATCACTTTCGGTCGGCCTCTAATGTCCAGGGTTGGATTTTATTTATGGCTTTATTTTGATGACTGCTGTTTCACATGACTATCATGTGTCACATAGTCACACTGTCACATGGCCACAATGTCACATAGCCACAATGTCACATAGCCACAATGTCACATAGCCACAATGTCACATATCCACAATGTCACACAACCACGTGACATAGCCACAATGTCATATAACCATAATATCAAATAAGCACAATGTTGCATGGCTCTTTATTAAAATAACATCAAACATGTTAACTGACACATCCATGGCAACATTTAACTGGATAAGCTCAACCACAAATCCATGGCAACATTTAACTGGATAAGCTCAACCACAAATCCATGGCAACATTTAACTGGATAAGCTCAACCACAAATCCATGGCAACATTTAACTGGATAAGCTCAACCATAAATCCATGGCAACATTTAACTGGATAAGCTCAACCACAAATCCATGGCAACATTTAACTGGATAAGCTCAACCACAAATCCATGGCAACATTTAACTGGATAAGCTCAACCACAAATCCATGGCAACATTTATTTATTTATTTATTTATTTAGGCATTTTTATATAGCGCTTATCATAAAGCTCTAAGCGCTTTACAATTATTAAAACAAGTAAACTAAGTAAATACAAATGAGACACTAGGATAGTAACTACTATTCTATAGAAACAATGAAAATGGCTATAAAAAGAGGACACTTTGACACTTCAGGATTAAACCGAAACAGAAAATTAGGTAGGGCAAGGAGGGTGCATCACAGGTCATAGGCGGACCTAAACAGATGAGTTTTAAGGGACTTTTTGAAAATGGACGAGGTTTCACTATGACGTATATGGAAGGGGAGCTGGTTCCAGAACGTGGGCCCATGGAAGCAGAAGGAGCGTTCACCGATGGTCTTAGTTTTAGTTCTTGGGATTGAGAGGGTTCTACTGTCAATGGAAGAACGTAGTTGTCTTGTGGGGATGTATGGAAGCAACAGTTCAGAGAGATAGACAGGAAAGTGAGGGTCAGTGAACGAGTTGAAGCAAAGATTGGAAGACTTGTATTTGATGCGAGAGGATATTGGAAGCCAGTGGAGTTGCCGCATGTGTGGTTGAATGTGGTCATGTTTCTTTAATTTAAAAATGAGTCTGCATGCTGAGTTCTGTGCCTTCTGAAGTTTGTCTATGTGGTGTTGAGGAATGCCTGCGAGAAGAGTGTTACAGTAGTCAAATTTTGAAAGAATGAGTGAAGAGACGAGAGTTTTTGTGGCATCAAAGGAGAGGAGGTGTCTAATGGTGCTGATTTTTCTAATTTCGTTATATGCTGATCTGCATATATTCGTGACATGTTTGTCCATGGAGAGGGTGTCCGTAAGCGTGACTCCAAGGTTTCTGGCAGAGGGAGAGAGTGTGATGTCAGAGTTGCCAATAGATATAGAAGAAGGAGCGAATGGAGGGAGAGGTTTGTTTTGAGAGTGGATGAGAAGGATTTCCGTTTTATCATCATTTAGCTTCAGTTTGTTGCAAGTCATCCAACGCTTTACATCGTCCACGCACTCCTGTATGCGAAGGATTGTGGCATCAAGTTGATCAGGAAAGCAAGAGTCACTGATTTGAGTGTCATCAGCAAAGGATTGACTGGAAACTGAGTGGTGGCTAATGAGAGATGATAGAGGTTTAGTGTAGAGGATGAAAAGGACCGGCCCAAGGACCGATCCTTGAGGAACTCCAATAGACAGGGCTGAAGGTTTGGAAGAGCGGTTGGAAATAGAAACTTTTTGAGTTCTGTCAGAAAGATATGATTGAAACCAGTTTAAAGCTGAGCCAGTAAGTCCGAAAGAAAGATGAAGGCGGTCAAGAAGAATCTGGTGGTCAATGGTATCAAATGCAGCAGAGAGATCTAACAGAGTGAGAATAGAGAGTTTGCCATCGTCCATCGCGCGCAGGAGGTCAACATTTAACTGGATAAGCTCAACCACAAATCCATGGCAACATTTAACTGGATAAGCTCAACCACAAATCCATGGCAACATTTAACTGGATAAGCTCAACCACAAATCCATGGCAACATTTAACTGGATAAGCTCAACCACAAATCCATGGCAACATTTAACTGGATAAGCTCAACCACAAATCCATGGCAACATTTAACTGGATAAGCTCAACCACAAATCCATGGCAACATTTAACTGGATAAGCTCAACCACAATTCCATGGCAACATTTAACTGGATAAGCTCAACCACAAATCCATGGCAACATTTAACTGGATTAGCTCAACCACAAATCCATGGCAACATTTAACTGGATACGTTCAAGTGTTTCTTACCCATCGTATCGTATGCAGATTTTTGTTTTGTTAAACCGGTTAACCATGTTTAAATGTAGACGTGTTGTTATGTCAAATGTATATTCTCCAGCCCAATTCTTAAAATTCTGAACCTAATTGTAACGCATTGGAATGAGAGTAGACGTTTGACCTTTGACAAGATTGCATGTAAATCTCAGCCTCCTTTAAAAAAAAAAAAAATATCGATGGATTTATTCCGTGACCTAATTAGACGTCATTTTTACCCAGACACCTCTCGCAGAATTTCTATTGGTTAAAACTGGTGTCTGGCACCCACTGTTTGTCAAAGACTCTGGCATCCCCAGAGTATTGAAGTGATCTCATTTATTATATGAATTTAAGTGAAATAGCTCAGTACGCCTCGGGAAGGAGGGTGGGGCTGAATTTATGGTAATCTGGTCGTAAACGACCTTGACATTCAAGGATGACGAAACAATTAATGTATGCAGGTCAGTTAGGTTAAGGCGTGGAAGAAAAGCTGGACATACATCTTGATAGACTTTGAGTCGTAGCTGTCAACTGGACATACATCTTGATAGACTTTGAGTCGTAGCTGTCAACTGGACATACATCTTCATAGACTTTGAGTCGTGGCTGTCAACTGGACATACATCTTGACATACTTTTAGTCGTGGCTGTCAACTGGACATACATCTTGACAGACTTTTAGTCGTAGCTGTCAACTGGACATACATCTTGACAGACTTTTAGTCGTGGCTGTCAGCTGAACATACATCTTGGCAGACTTTTAGTCGTGGCTGTCAACTGGACATACATCTTGATAGACTTTTAGTCGTGGCTGTCAACTGGACATACATCTTGATAGACTTTTAGTCGTGGCTGTCAACTGGACATACATCTTGACAGACTTTTAGTCGTGGCTGTCAACTGGACATACATATTGACAGACTTTTAGTCTTGGCTGTCAGCTGAACATACATCTTGACAGACTTTTAGTCGTGGCTGTCAGCTGAACATACATCTTGACATACTTTTAGTCGTGGCTGTCAACTGGACATACATCTTGACAGACTTTTAGTCGTGGCTGTCAACTGGACATACATCTTGACAGACTTTTAGTCGTGGCTGTCAACTGGACATACATATTGACAGACTTTTAGTCGTGGCTGTCAACTAGACATACATCTTGACAGACTTTTAGTCGTGGCTGTCAGCTGAACATACATCTTGACAGACTTTTAGTCATGACTGTCAACTGGACATACATCTTGATAGACTTTTAGTCGTGGCTGTCAACTGGACATACATCTTGATAGAATTTTAGTCGTAGCTGTCAACTGGACATACATCTTGATAGAGTTTTAGTCGTAGTTGTCAACTGGACATACATATTGACAGACTTTTAGTCGTGGCTGTCAGCTGAACATACATCTTGACAGACTTTTAGTCGTGGCTGTCAACTGGACATACATCTTGATAGACTTTTAGTCGTAGCTGTCAACTGGACATACATCTTGATAGACTTAGTCGTAGCTGTCAGCTCTACCTGTACATCGGTAAATAGCTGCACTATTCACAGACAACTTCTTCTTCTTCTATATCTTAAGGGCCCACGATCAATTGATTGATCATTTTGGCTCCTATGCATGTAGATGGGATTTGCAATGTTTCTGTTACTGGTGTTGATGAGGAAATCATGCACTAGGGGTTTGAAGGCTGGAGGCAATAGACACAAATATGTCTAGTGTTGTCGCCTCAACTGTTCCTTTTGAAAGATGGTTCCAGTCCCTGATTGTCTTGGGCAGGAATGAGCAGCACCTATACTGGCTTCTTGCCGGTAGGAGCCTGAATTGCCTGTCATGGCCTCGTCGTTGTCTATGGGGGAGAGGGACGAGTTTCTGTTTAATACTGGAACAGTGGAACAGCCCATTATTTATCTTGTACATCATGGAGAGCCTGGATTGTCGTCGTCGTTTCTCCAATGGTGGCCAGCCTAGTGTTTCTAGCATGCTGCCAACACTATAGGTATTCCTGTACCGGTTTAGGACAAAGCGTGCTGCTCGTCGCTGGACAGCCTCCAACCTGTCAATGCTCTTCTGGGTAAATGGGTCCCAGACTGAAGATGCATAATCTAAAATCGGACGGATAAAGGCTTTATATGCTCTTTCTTTCACACAGGAGTTGCCAATCTTTAGATTTCACTGAAGATGCATAATCTAAAATCGGACGGATAAAGGCTTTATATGCTCTTTCTTTCACACAGGAGTTGCCAATCTTTAGATTTCGCCTTAAGAACCCTAGGGTCTTGTTTGCTTGGTTACATACATTGTTAATATGCTCGTCCCAGCGGACCTCTCTTTGAATGGTAACACCCAGGTACTTTACGGAGGAAACTTGCTCAAGTATATGGCCGTGCAGTTCGTATTGGTAGTGTAGAGGAGTACAACTTCTAGAGATTGATAGTGTCTGGCACTTGGCAGGGTGAAATTCCATGTCCCAGCTCATCTCCCACTCAGCTAACAGATTGAGATCCTGTTGCAGCTGGTCCTGGTCAGATCTATTGGCGATAGTCCTATACACTGCTGTGTCATCTGCGAACAGTCTTGCCTGTGATGTCAGTTTCTCCGGTAGGTCATTAATGTATGCTAGGAACAAACAGGGGCCCAGGACTGATCCATGGGGGACCCCTGACTTCACATTGACAAAGGAGGAGCTTGTACCGCCCACCACTACTGCTTGGCATCGGTGGCTGAGGAAGCTAGAGATCCATGTTTTAGTGGTGCCTTGAATCCCATATATCTGGAATTTGTGTTGAAGCAAACTATGATTCACCCGGTCAAATGCCTTTGCGAAGTCCATTACTACCACGTCAGTCTGCTTGTGGTTCTCCAGATTGGTCATCATTGTTTTACATATGCACATATAACTAGTTTAACATATTCACAGATGACTAGTTTAACATATTCACAGCTAACTAGTTTAACATAAAAAGACAACTATTTTAACATATTCACATATAACTAGTTTAGCATATTCATATAGAACCAGTTTTACAAATTCATAGACAATTCGTTTGACATGTCATATACAACTAGCTTTATATGTCATACACTACTAGTTTAGACATGTCATGACCTTATCTGACCAATACTAAGATACCTTATCAGACCAATGATCCGTGACATCATCTGACCAATACTCCGTGACCTATCCTGACACAGCTGCATTACTTCAGTGGACAAATGATACGTTAACTTTTCCATCCAATACTACATTACCTTTTCTAACCACTGCTACACGACCTGTCTGACCACTGCTACACGACCTGTCTGACCACTGCTACACGACCTGTCTGACCACTGCTACACGACCTGTCTGACCACTGCTACACGACCTGTCTGACCACTGCTACACGACCTGTCTGACCAATGCTACATTATACCTCACATAACACATTCCGTATCATCACGTAACATCAGTGTTCCAAATGGCGCGCCAATCGTCATAGCCTCCCCTTTCGGATATTCCCGTTGAATATTTGATAAAGTCAATATTGTATTGTTATTGCAATTACTCTAATGCACTGGTCTCCCCTTGTGATGCCCGGGCACCGCGGGACAGTGCCACTGGCTCTTTGACGTCATCGCCGTCGAGAGTGAACCAATCTCATGTCGGAGGTTCTCATACTGTTTTCCGAATTAAAAAAAAAAAAAAAAAGAAGAACACATCTACATATGTGTATGGGTTTTCTTGGGCCTCATTTAAACATTGAATCCCGCCACCCCCTGAAAAAAGCACCCACTCTTCCCCCCCCCCGGGGGTCGCATCTAAATTGTATCCTGTCCACGGCTCCCTAACCCAAATACCACGATATTGATATACTGATAACCTTGCTGACATGTTTCAGTCTCTATGTAGTGTTATTATTTCATAGTGACCACTCCTATCTATTGAAATCATGCAATAGTTGATATACATTCCTGAATCACTCTTGGCAGCTTTACTGTTCCATTTGCACACCATCATTTGCGCACTATTTCTCTCTACCACATGCAGTGCGCTCTAACACCTTCACATTTGTATGCGTCTCCACACAATTCTTAAAAAACTGAGTTATTTGAAGGCATGTTTTGTCAAATAACTTTCGTAGATTGTGTCCGTCATTGTTTGCTAGATAGGAAGTTCACGTATTGTGTCCGGCATTGTTTGCTAGATAGGAAGTTAACGTATTGTGTCCGTCATTGTTTGCTAGATAGGAAGTTCACGTATTGTGTCCGTCATTGTTTGCTAGGTAGGAAGTTCACGTATTGTGTTCGCTACTATAGTGCGTCACAAACTGTATATAATTCCATTGCATAGTATATGTCTGTGCAGCATTGTATAGGATTTGATTGTATTGCTCTCAAACAAACCCTAGCTGAGAACCGCTGGTCCCAAACACTCCATTGGATGCCATCAAAAAACCTAGCGTCATTATTTATTAATAAAACCGTGACGTCACTGGCATTGTCACGTGATATTTAAAAAAATATTTAAAAAAATAATTGTATAACAGATGTTGGCAGGATGTGGTGACAACCTTTGACCTCCTCGACGTCACTTACCCTACCTACGTCACTAAGAATAGCCCGAACTTATGGACTGTAGTGTTTGGTCACATTATAAGTCGGTCTAAGGGACTGTAGTGTTTGGTCACATTATCAGTCGATGTAAGGGACTGTAGTGTTTGGTCACATTATAAGTCGGTCTAAGGGACTGTAGTGTTTGGTCGCACTATAAGTCTCTGTGAGGGACTGTAGTGTTTGATCACATTATCAGTCGGTGTAAGGGACTGTAGTGTTTGGTCACATTATCAGTCGATGTAAGGGACTGTAGTGTTTGGTCACATTATCAGTCGGTGTAAGGGACTGTAGTGTTTGGTCACATTATCAGTCGGTGTAAGGGACTGTAGTGTTTGGTCACATTATCAGTCGATGTAAGGGACTGTAGTGTTTGGTCACATTATCAGTCGATGTAAGGGACTGTAGTGTTTGGTCACATTATCAGTCGATGTAAGGGACTGTAGTGTTTGGTCACATTATCAGTCGATGTAAGGGACTGTAGTGTTTGGTCACATTATCAGTCGATGTAAGGGACTGTAGTGTTTGGTCACATTATCAGTCGATGTAAGGGACTGTAGTGTTTGGTCACATTATCAGTCGATGTAAGGGACTGTAGTGTTTGGTCACATTATCAGTCGATGTAAGGGACTGTAGTGTTTGGTCACATTATCAGTCGATGTAAGGGACTGTAGTGTTTGGTCACAATATCTGTCGATGTAAGGGACTGTAGTGTTTGGTCACAATATCTGTCGATGTAAGGGACTGTAGTGTTTGGTCACATTATCAGTCGATGTAAGGGACTGTAGTGTTTGGTCACATTATCAGTCGGTGTAAGGGACTGTAGTGTTTGGTCACATTATCAGTCGATGTAAGGGACTGTAGTGTTTGGTCACATTATCAGTCGGTGTAAGGGACTGCAGTGTTTGGTCACATTATCAGTCGATGTAAGGGACTGTAGTGTTTGGTCACATTATCTGCGAGTCCCTTTGGGCCACTAGTCTCTCTTGAATTCATGCGTCACTGAGACATTGGGAAACTCGGGGGAATACCGAGATAAATAACGTACTTTTACCAGGAAGTTATAGCCTCAAGGTCAAGGCCGGGGCTTTGTTACATAGTCTTTTTCACACAACCCTCCTACACTCCCTACCCTCCTACACTCCCTACCCACCTACACTCCCTACCCTCCTACACTCACAACTATCCTTTACTCCTACCCTCCTACACTTCCCAAACCTCATTCATTCCCAACCCTACTACACTCCCTACCCTCCTACGCTCCCTACCCTCCTACACTCCCTACCCTCCTACACTCCCTACCCTCCTACACTCCCTACCCTCCTACACTCCCTACCCTCCTACACTCCCTACCCTCCTACACTCCCTCCCCTCCCACACTCCCTACCCTCCTACACTCCCTACCCTCCTACATTCCCTACCCTCCTACACACCCTACCCTCCTACATTCCCTACCCTCCTACACTCCCTACCCTCCTACATTCCCTACCCTCCTACACTCCCTACCCTCCTACACTCTCTACCGTCCTACACTCTCTACCCTCCTACACTCCCTACCCTCCTACACTCCTACCCTCCTACACTCCCTACCCTCCTACACTCCCTACCCTCCTACACTCCCTACCCTCCTACACTCCCTACCCTCCTACACTCTCTACCCTCCTACACTCCCTACCCTCCTCATTCACAGCGATGAATGTTTAGTTTAATTGGGTTTTGTTCTGAGCATAGGCGACCCTATTCCCCACAATGTAGGTCATGGGTCGACCAACCCTTTTTTCTATAGCAATGACCCTAACCGGTATGTTTCCCCCGAATATTGCCGGTGTGCAATGAAGAAATACATGGACTGCACGAAACGGTTTGTTAAGCAGTTTTACTTGGAGAGTACACTTATAAATAGCAAACTGCATACTGAAATAAATCAATACAATCCTTATAACGGAACAAATAGGTACTGTTTACATTTTGAAGAAATACATGACTGCTTTTTTCTTGCAGTGGCGTCAGAAAAGTTTAGATCCTGACGTTGGCGTCAGCTAATTGATTTATGTGCTTCATCACTACGTGCATTTATGTAAGAGATCATCGTTTGCAAAGGTCAGAAGTCAACGATCTTTGCAAGGGTCATAAGTCAAAGATCTTTGCATGGGTCAGAAGTCAAAGATCTTTGCATGGATCAGAAGTCACAGATCTTTGCATGGGTTATAAGTCAAAGATCTTTGCATGAGTCAGAAGTCAAAGATCTTTGCAATGGTCATAAGTCAAAGATCTTTGCATGGGTCATAAGTCAAAGATCTTTGCAAGGGTCATAAGTCAAAGATGTTTGCATGGTTCAGAATTCAAAGATATTTGCATGGGTCAGAAGTCAAAGATCTTTGCATGTGTCAGAAGTCAAAGATCTTTGCATGAGTCAGAAGTAAAAAATCTTTGCATGGGTCAGAAGTCAAAGATCTTTGCATGGGTCAGAAGTCAAAGATCTTTGCAAAGGCAGACACATTTTGGTTGTAAAATATAACAATTTCCATTTCGTGTTTCCCACTTTGAGCCCATAACCCCCCTGTGAGGGTGTCTACCTATTGTTACCCCCTGTGAGGGTGTCTGTTCACTGTATAGATGTCTACTCACCGTCAGGGCGTCTACCTACTGTTATCCCCTGTGAGGGCGTCTACCTACTGTAAAGATGTCTGCCCTCTGTGAGGGTGTCTACCTATTGTTACCCCCTGTGAGGGCGTCTACCTACTGTTATCCCCTGTGAGGGCGTCTACCTACTGTTATCCCCTGTGAGGGCGTCTACCTACTGTTATCCCCTGTGAGGGCGTCTACCTACTGTAAAGATGGCTACCCCCTGTGAGGGCGTCTACCTACTGAAAGATCTCTACCCCTTGTGAGGGTGTCCATAGCATCATAAACATTTGAGGATGAATAGTAGCGTCACTAGGAGTGCGTGGTCACTATGAGCGAGGGGTGACTAGTAGTTCAGTGTCACTAGGAGTGCGTGGTCACTACTAGAAGTGCGGGGTCACTATGAGCGTGGGGTCACTAGTAGTTCAGTGTCACTAGGAGTGCGTGGTCACTACTAGAAGTGCGGGGTCACTATGAGCGCGGGGTCACTAGTAGTTCAGTGTCACTAGGAGTGCGTGGTCACTACTAGGAGTGCGTGGTCACTATGAGCGCGGGGTCACTAGTAGTTCAGTGTCACTAGGAGTGCGTGGTCACTACTAGAAGTGCGGGGTCACTATGAGCGCGGGGTCACTAGTAGTTCAGTGTCACTAGGAGTGTGTGGTCACTACTAGAAGTGCGGGGTCACTATGAGCGTGGGGTCTCTAGTAGTTCAGTGTCACTAGGAGTGCGTGGCCACTACTAAAAGTGCGGGGTCACTATGAGCGCGGGGTCACTAGTAGTTCAGGGTCACTAGGAGTGCGTGGTCACTAGGAGTGCAGGGTTACTATGAGCGCGGGGTCACTAGGACCTGAAAAAAATTTCAATAGGCCACTGAGTTACACGGCAGAGTCTTACACGTGTGTTGACCTTGAACATGTATTCGGCTTTTGTCACCCACAACACACGTCATGGTTGTGTTTTGACCTATTTCATATGTCCTGTCCTTGTTGTGACCTTCTTAACATGTCCCGTCAGTGTTTTGACCTACTACACATGACCACCATGTGTGCTTGGCTTATTACACACACACGTCATGTCCGTATTGTGACCAACTTATTATGTCCCTCCGTTGTGTGACCTACTACATACGTCCACCCTGTATGTTTGACCTACTCCACACGTCCACTATGTGTGTTTGACCTACTCCACGCGTCCACCCTGTGTGTTTGACCTTCTTCACACGTCCACCCTGTGTGGTTGACCTACTACACACGTCAACCCTGTGTGTTTGACCCACTACACAGTCCTCTCCGTGTTTTGACCTACTACACACGTCATCTCCGTGTTGTGACCTACACCATATGCGCGACCTATATTTCATAGCTCACCTTTGCCTTCGTTTATTATCCCTGTAGTTTTTGTTACCTGGACACACGTGCCTACGTCATCGGTTGGAGGACAATCAATAACTCGTGTGTACTCCACACTGGAACCTGGACATGACGAGGTGGCAGCGAGGGGGTGGTGTTGTGTGAGGGCGCGGGGAAGTAAAGAGGGGAGGGGTGGGGGGGTTCGGAGCGGGGGACGGGGGGGGGCATGAAACAGGGAGTGATGTTGCGGGAAGTGATGAAGAGGGAAGGTATGAAGCGGGGAGTGTGGTTACAGGGAGCAAGAGAGCTAAATTTCACATACGGCGCATATTTTTGTTTGGGTCGAGCTCTGAATAGAACAATAGAATCGATAGCGTACGCATGACCTAATTGAGAATCAATGTATTGTAACACTAACACTTGACCATGAAGTAATTGACTACCCCCTTCTCACCTACCTTTCCTACCCCTCTGCATCTTTATGACTGAGGAATTACATGTACACATAAATCATAGCATGCCTTTCTTGTTGCATCCACAAATGGACATAAAGCATTACATGTACACATACATCATAGCATGCCTTTCTTGCTGCATCCACAAATGGACATAAAGCATTACATGTACACATACATCATAGCATGCCTTTCTTGCTGCATCCACAAATGGACATAAAACTTCTACACAATCCACAGTACAGGTGTACATGAAACTCGTCCCGCGTGCTCGATGTCTAACCACTGGTACAGCTCCACATCTAGGTACTGGTACAGCTCCACATATAGGTACAGGTACAGCTCCACATCTATACCAGTGGTACAGATCCACATCTAGGTACTGGTACAGCTCCACATCTATACCACTGGTACAGCTCCACATCCAGGTACAGGTACAGCTCCACATCTATACCAGTGGTACAGATCCACATCTAGGTACTGGTACAGCTCCACATCTATACCACTGGTACAGCTCCACATCTATACCACTGGTACAGCTCCACATCCAGGTACTGGTACAGCTCCACATTTAACCACTGGTACATCTCCACATCTAGGTACTGGTACAGCTTTACATCTAACCACCGGTACATCTCCACATCTAGGTACTGGTACAGCTCCACATCGAACCGCTGGTACATCTCCACATCTAGGTACTGGTACAGCTCCACATCTAACCACTGGTACAGCTGGGCACCCAACTTTCTTCATGTGTCTTATGTCCCACATCGGTACATCTGTTACTGTGCATGTATCTATGTTACATATTAACAATGCTTCTTATCATGTTCCCCATGTCCTACCTCCGGTACAAATGTACACACAACCTGTCTCATTTTCTCCATGTATTTTCCCTGGCACAGATGTACACTCATCTTCGTACCGCGTGCCTACTGTTCTATCCCTGGTACAACTGTACACATAAATTGCCCCGTTTGATCCGTGTATTATCCCTTGTACGTAAAATGTACACATATCTCCAGTCCGTGTGCCTCACCTCTAAGGGGATGTAAAGCGCTTTTCACGAGACCAGCTTAAAAGCCTCTGTCGCCATTAGCGCAGGGACGACGCCTCCCCGGATTATCCCATTGCCCGATACACGGGCGAGAGATTTCAGTCGATGGTTCACAGGTCACGCTCACAGGTCACGCCCTTGCAACCAAGAAGAGAAAAGAAAAAAAAAGGTGTGTGTGGGGGGGGGGGTGGGGGTGTTTAATGTAGCGTTTGAACATGGGGGAAGGTGTAAATTGCAACGCATGTCATGTATTAAATAGCAGAGCTGTTCTGAGACTGAGACGAAAACAAAGACATACGAAGCAATGCTAATACTAAGTCTGAAAGTTTATTTGGGCAATGATGTTGGTGAGTTTCCCGGTGTTCTGGCCATTGGGGCGCAATGCTGCAGGTGCGCACAATGAAATCGGAGCAACGCGATGTTATGGCCATTGGGGCGCAATCCTGCAGTGGCGCACAATGACTTTGGAGCAAGGCGATGATTCGGGAGAGACAGATAAAGGAGAGTGGGGGTGGGGGGGAACATCAATGAACACTATCAAACAGGACGTGAGTGAAACTACAGGCCAATCAAAAGAACGTATGGACAGAAAGCCTTCGTACGTAAACAATAAAAACACTTCATTTTTTTCTATTTTTTAAAAATTTATTTTGCCTAAACTATTTTGTTTAATGTTAATTTAAAATATCAAATTACAGATGTAGTCTTATAAGCTATAAGTTAAGTTATACTTTTATAGAGCACAATGCGCGTTAAGAAATTAAACTTCGATTTTCAAAACGGTCAAAAAAAAGTTGCAAAAAAAAAAAAATGAATTATGTCACTGCACTTCCATCGTGTCTTTACCAGAAAAGGAAAATGCCAAAATAAATAACATAATGTTATTCCCTACAGAGCCATGGCCGTGGCTCTCACCCACCTAAATAGCATACTAACGTCATTCTCAGACGCCGGACAGCTGTTTTACGCTTTCCAAAGCACCACTTCCGGTGGGAACGTTGTGCAGTTGTCCGGGAAAACTGGAGGCTCCACCCACGCGCCATGGCACGAACCAATCATATCAGTCTGACTCCTGCCATTTTAGCGGGTTTCAGATTTATAACTAGAACCTGACTCGGTATAGACATACATAAGTAGACGTCACAAACCAGGAATTTAATGCAACTGTATACATCTACACTGTCACAAGTGTGTCCATTTACACCGTCACAAGTGTGTACATTTACACAGTCGCAAGTATGTACATTTACACCGTCGCAAGTGTGTACATTTACACCGTCACAAGTGTGTACATTTACACCGTCACAAGTGTGTACATTTACACAGTCGCAAGTATGTACATTTACACCGTCACAAGTGTGTACATTTACACAGTCGCAAGTGTGTCCATTTACACCGTCACAAGTGTGTACATTTACACAGTCGCAAGTATGTACATTTACACCGTCACAAATGTGTACATTTACACTGTCACAACTATGTACATTTACATCGCCCTCCCACCCTCATCACCTTCAGTACTTGCCCTCTCACCCTCATCACCTTCAGTACTTTCCCTCCCACCCTCATCACATTCAGTACTTTCCCTCCCACCCGCATCACATTCAGTACTTTCCCTCCCACCCTCATCAGCTTCAGTACTTTCTCTCCCACCCTCATCACATTCAGTACTTTCCCTCCCACCCTCATCACATTCAGTAATTTCCCTCCCACCCTCATCAGCTTCAGTACTTTCTCTCCCACCCTCATCACCTTCAGTACTTTCCCTCCCACCCTCATCACCTTCAGTACTTGCCCTCCCACCCTCATCACCTTCAGTACTTGCCCTCCCACCCTCATCACCTTCAGTACTTTCCCTCCCACCCTCATCACCTTCAGTACTTGCCCTCCCACCCTCATCACCTTCAGTACTTTCCCTCCCACCCTCATCACATTCAGTACTTGCCCTCCCACCCTCATCACCTTCAGTACTTTCCCTCCCACCATCATCACCTTCAGTACGTGCCCTACCACCCTCATCACATACATTACTTTCCTTTCCACCCTCATCACCCACAGTACTTTCCCTCCCACCCTCATCACCTTCAGTACTACCACATACAGTACTTTCCCTCGCACCATCATCACCCTCAGTACTTGCCCTCCCACCCTCATCACATACAGTACTTTCCTTTCCACCCTCATCACCCACAGTACTTTCCCTCCCACCCTCATCACCTTCAGTACTACCACATACAGTACTTTCCCTCGCACCATCATCACCTTCAGTACTTGCCCTCCCACCCTCATCACCTACAGTACTTTCCCTCCCACCCTCATCACCTTCAGTACTTGCCCTCCCACCCTCATCACATACAGTACTTTCCCTCGCACCATCATCACCCTCAGTACTCGCCTTGCCACCCTCGCTGCCGCCCTGAGACTCCATCGATCAGTCTCCTTGCCTTGTTAACTCCAGTGTTGATATTCTTCTGTAAGACGTTCTGTACCAGTGGGCTAATGAAAGAATTTTTTCAGATGCCTAGATGTCTTGGTGCCTACGTGGCGCGCTCAACTCAACAAAATTTACAAAATAAAAACAAACCCGGTGAGAATCTGCTTGTGTGTGTGTGCTTGTGTGTGTGTGTGCGTGCGAGTGTGTGTGTTTACGTGTGTGTGCGTGTTCGCGTGCGCGTGAGGGGGTGTCATATTAGCTGGCATCGTTAGTGAAATTATTTTGGATATCGTGGGCATATCATGGGCATATCATGGGCATAGCATAGGCATCTGTGATTAAGACAAATTTTATTAGTGTGTGAGAACTTCGGAGGGTGCAGGGTTTTAGACGATGTATTACGTACATGGTTTTAGACGATATATTACGTAAATGGTTTTAGACGATATATTATGTACACGGTTTTAGACGATATATTACGTACATGGTTTTAGACGATATATTACGTACATGGTTTTAGACGATATATTATATACACAGTTTTAGACAATATATTATGTGCATGGTTTTAGACGATATATTGTGTACATGGTTTTAGACGATATATTACGTACATGGTTTTATACGATATATTACGTACACGGTTTTAGACGATATATTATATACACAGTTTTAGACGATATATTATGTGCATGGTTTTAGACGATATATTGTGTGCATGGTTTTAGACGATATATTGTGTACATGGTTTTAGACGATATATTATATACACAGTTTTAGACGATATATTATGTGCATGGTTTTAGACGATATATTGTGTACATGGTTTTAGACGATATATTATGTACATGGTTTTAGACGATATATTATGTACATGGTTTTAGACGATGTATCATGTACATTGCTATTAGATGATATATTATGTAAAGCGTTTTATACGATATATTATATACATGGTTTTTGGATGATATATGCGTTGGTGTGTTCTGGAACCTTGCATACCAAATTGTGTCCGCTGTAGCATGAAATAACGTGTTGTGTTGTTCTCTGTGTTGTTGAGGTACACGCGTCCATCTTGTGATCAACCCGGAGTTGGAGTCCCGTAAGGCGCATACAATACCCATCATTGGTCGTCTTGACGTAGAGTCTTGCCACTGGATATGGTGGGCTCGGACGAGAGAGTGAAGTCATCAGTCACCGGACGACTCGATGGTCATCGTCGATCCTCGACGGACGAACAACATCTTGTGATCTCTGCGTTGGTGTGGTACATGTGTCCATCTTGTGATCTCTGTGTTGGTGTGTTACATGTGTCCATCTTGTGATCTATGTGTTGGTGTGGCACATGTGACCATCTTGTGATCTCAGTTGGTGTGAGGGACTTGTGATCTTAGTTTGTGTGAGGGACTTGTGATCTTAGTTTGTGTGAGGGACGTGTGATCTTAGTTTGTGTGAGGGACGTGTGATCTTAGTTTGTGTGAGGGACTTGTGATCTTAGTTTGTGTGAGGGACGTGTGATCTTAGTTTGTGTGAGGGATGTGTGATCTTAGTTTGTGTGAGGGACTTGTGATCTTAGTTTGTGTGAGGGACGTGTGATCTTAGTTTGTGTGAGGGACGTGTGATCTTAGTTTGTGTGAGGGATGTGTGATCTCTTTGTGTGAGGGACGTGTGATCTTTGGTGTGAGGGACTTGTGATCTCTGTTTGTGTGAGGGGCGTGTGATCTATTTGTGTGAGGGACGTGTGATCTCTTTGTGTGAGGGACGTGTGATCTCTTTGTGTGAGGGACGTGTGATCTCTTTGTGTGAGTGACGTGTGATCTCTCTTGGTTGAGGGACTTGTGATCTCTGTGTGAGGGACGTGTGATCTCTTTGTGTGAGGGACGTGTGATCTCTCTTGGTGTGAGGGACTTGTGATCTCTGTTTGTGTGATTGGCGTGTGATCTATGTTGCTGTGAGGGACTTGTGATCTGTTAGTGTGAGTGACGTGTGATCTATCTTGGTGTGAGGGACTTGTGATCTTTGTTGGTATGAGGGACGTGTGATCTCTCTTGGTGTGAGGGACGTGTGATCTCCTTAGTTGGTGTGAGGGACTTGTGATCTGTTAGTGTGAGGGACGTGTGATCTCTCTTGGTGTGAGGGACTTGTGATCTTAGTTGGTGTGAGGGACTTGTGATCTCAGTTGGTGGGAGGGACTTGTGATCTCAGTTGGTGTGAGGGACTTGTGCCCGTCTCCCGCCCCCCCCCTACATATGTCTATCTCTCGCTCCCTCCTTCCCTTCCCCCTCCCATCCTTATCTCCCACATATCTTTTCTCATTTTCTATATCCCCTCCATCCCTCACTGTCTCTCTCTCTCTCTCTTAGACAGACATTAATTCTCCAACGTTATACCATTTCGTTACCCCCCCCCCACACACACACACTCAGTAACACACTTTCTTTTCCCTACTTGTTATTGCCTGGTTGTTGTCCAATCATCCATTTCATGATTGAACTGCTGACCTCTTGATTTCTATATCCCCTCCATCCCTCACTGTCTCTCTCTCTCTCTCTTAGACAGACATTAATTCTCCAACGTTATACCATTTCGTTACCCCCCCCCACACACACACACTCAGTAACACACTTTCTTTTCCCTACTTGTTATTGCCTGGTTGTTGTCCAATCATCCATTTCATGATTGAACTGCTGACCTCTTGCCTGGCGCTCACCAAAGAAGCAAGCCACTCGCCTCTTGGAGACTACTCGCCACAAAGCCACGGGTACACACATCACTGGCGAGAGTGCGTCAGGCCAAACACAAGAAAGAGGGGCAGTGTTGGGAGTCACAAGAGAGCTGGTATCATCTGCTTGTTGCTAAGTTTGGCCGCCATATTGGAATGTGAAAGTCCAAAGGATCATTGCCCCACCCCCTCCCAAAACGCACACACTTTTTAAAAAAAATAGCTTGCATTTCTTGCTGACTGCTCTTAAATACTGTTAAGCTCAATACCTATAACTGGGAGGTGTCAATCGCTGCTGGCAGCCTTTTATCGTCAATGTGTTGGATGTGCTATGAGATAATGTTGCGTGCCATTATGGTATTGATAATTTAATCTGTTTTAAGATTAGGCTCGTAGATTGAACTCTAAGTAACAGAGGAACTTTTTTGCTAACACGATGCCGAAGTCAGTGATACCAAAGTCAATGATACCAAAGTCAATGATACCAAAGTCAATGATACCAAAGTCAATGATACCAAAGTCAGTGATACCAAAGTCAATGATACCAAAGCCAATGATACCAAAGTCAATGATACCAAAGTCAATGATACCAAAGTCAATGATACCAAAGTCAATGATACCAAAGTCAATGATACCAAAGTCAATGATACCAAAGTCAATGATACCAAAGTCAATGATACCAAAGTCAATGATACCAAAGTCAATGATACCAAAGTCAATGATACCAAAGTCAATGATACCAAAGTCAATGATACCAAAGTCAATGATACCAAAGTCAGTGATACCAAAGTCAGTGATACCAAAGCCAGTGATACCAAAGTCAGTGATACCAAAGTCAGTGATACCAAAGCCAGTGATACCAAAGTCAGTGATACCGACCAAAGCCAGTGATACCGACCGAAGCCAGTGATACCGACCAAAGTCAGTGATACCGACCGAAGCCAGTGATACCGACCAAAGTCAGTGATACCGACCGAAGCCAGTGATACCGACCAAAGTCAGTGATACCGACCAAAGTCAGTGATACCGACCGAAGCCAGTGATACCGACCAAAGTCAGTGATACCGACCGAAGCCAGTGATACCGACCAAAGTCAGTGATACCGACCGAAGCCAGTGATACCGACCGAAGCCAGTGATACCGACCGAAGCCAGTGATACCAAAGTCAGTGATACCGAAGCCAGTCATACCAAAGCCAGTGATACCGAAGCCAGTGATACCGAAGCCAGTGATACCAAAGCCAGTGATACCAAAGTCAGTGATACCGAAGCCAGTCATACCAAAGCCAGTGATACCGAAGCCAGTGATACCGAAGCCAGTGATACCGAAGCCAGTGATACCGAAGCCAGTGATACCTAAGCCAGTGATACCGAACCTTGTGATAACAAATGATCATGGAAATAACCGGGGGGGGGGGGGTGTGCAGATTCGACTAAGGTGTACAAATATGAATTAAATATTGTCCCTGAGACGACACGCCTTTAGCTACGCCTCTTGAGTCACGCCCTGAACCCCAACGTGTGCAGAAGTAGATGACGTCATTAATGAATGCTTATTCTGACCGCTAACTTAGTCATGGCGTCAATCATTGTAAAATTAAGATATGGTCAGTACAGCGTAGACTCACCTCAATCTGATCATGGTCTGTACAGTGTAGACTCACCTCAATCTGATCATGTTCTGTACTGTGTAGACTCACCTCAATCTGATCATGTTCTGTACAGTGTAGACTCACCTCAATCTGATCATGTTCTATACAGTGTAGACTCACCTCAATTTGATCATGATTATGCTGAAAACAGTATATTCACCTCAATCTGATCATGTTCTGTACAGTGTAGACTCACCTACATTTGATCATGTTCTGAAAAGTGTATATTCACCTCAATCTGATCATGTTCTGTACAGTGTAGACTCACCTCAATCTGATCATATTCTGTACAGTGTAGACTCACCTCAATCTGATCATGTTCTGTACAGTGTAGACTCACCTACATTTGATCATGTTCTGAAAATTGTATATTCACCTCAATCTGATCATGTTCTGTACAGTGTAGACTCACCTCAATCTGATCATGTTCTGTACAGTGTAGACTCACCTCAATCTGATCATGTTCTGTACAGTGTAGACTCACCTAAATCTGATCATGTTCTGTACAGTGTATGCTCACCTCAATCTGATCATGTTTTGTACAGTGTAGACTCACCTCAATCTGATCATGTTCTGTACAGTGTAGACTCACCTCAATTTGATCATGTTCTGAAAAGTGTATATTCACCTCAATCTGATCATGTTCTGTACAGTGTAGACTCACCTCAATCTGATCATATTCTGTACAGTGTAGACTCACCTCAATCTGATCATGTTCTGTACAGTGTAGACTCACCTCAATTTGATCATGTTCTGAAAAGTGTATATTCACCTCAATCTGATCATGTTCTGTACAGTGTAGACTCACCTCAATCTGATCATATTCTGTACAGTGTAGACTCACCTCAATCTGATCATGTTCTGTACAGTGTAGACTCACCTCAATCTGATCATGTTCTGTACAGTGTAGACTCACCTCAATCTGATCATGTCCTGTACAGTGTAGACTCACCTCAATCTGATAATGTTTTGTACAGTGTAGACTCACCTCAATCTGATCATGTTCTCTACAGTGTATGCTCACCTCAATCTGATCATGTTCTGTACAGTGTAGACTCACCTCAATCTGATCATGTTTTGTACAGTGTAGACTCACCTCAATCTGATCATGTTCTGTTCAGTGTAGAGTCACCTCCATCTGATCATGTTCTGTACAGTGTAGAATAGAGTGACCAAACGTCCCGTAGGAACTGGATTGCCCCGTTTTCTCACGATTGTACCCGGTGTGCCCCGAACTATTCTCTTGGGACGCTTGTACCCGGTGTCCCGAACTATTCTCTTGGGACGCTTGTACCCGGTGTCCCGAACTATTGTCTCGGGACGCTTGTACCCGGTGTGCCCCGAACTATTCTCTCGGGACGCCTAAATGCCCCGTGTCTAAAACCAAACCCATTTTACTAATCACTGAAACTTTTCATGTATACCTTAACTCCAAGTCATATTTAGGCCAGCTGGCTGACCACCAGTGCCAGTAATGCTGTGGGCTTGCGTGCTGGCTGCACTGTCCCCCCCCCCCTCCCTCCACCGCTCTGCCGACCCGTCAGTGTCCCTCCCATAGATCTTATCATGTTGTTAAGTATTTATCAAGAAATAAGTATTTACGGTAAAATTATTTCTTTCTTTTATGACATGCCTCAGAGTTTAAATTATATTACAAAAGTGAAGTTGAATTTAAAAAGATTTCTAGGTCTCAAAATAGTTCAAATGAGCTTATTTCAATAAACAGTTTCCGGCGGAGGCCCCTGACCCCTCTTTGGCTGGAGGGTACCCCCCCCCCTTCCCTTTAATCCTCCTTCGAGGTGTCCCGTTTTTTCCAGTTCATGATTTGCTGACCTCAATCTGACCACCTCAATAGTAAGGCCTGAAATGAGTCATGCATTGAGGTGTCATATTGTGTTCTCGTTGTCCTCGCAGGAACAGGTGAACAATCCAACACAAAGATTGGGAAATCAAATTATTGTTTTGTTAAATCATTGAATTTATGATATATGATATATGATATAAGATATATGATATATATAAAAGATGTGTGTTAATTTGAGGAACGCTCGTTGTTTTAGTCTCCTCCTACATTGCTAACGCCACCTCGCCTGGGCTCAGTTGTCCAATCATATATCTTTTGAGCGCGCCTATGAGGTCAGACATTGGCCTTGGAAACTCTCATGTTTTATAGGCCATTAAGACAGAGAACTAAGAGTTGTGGACCATAAGTTTACTTACCTGTCATCTCTTTCTATCTCTATCACTAACTCTCTCTCACTCTTTCTCTACATGTGTATCTCTATACCGATATCTCCCGCTCTCTCTACTTATCTCTCACTCTCTCTACCTGTCTTTCCCGCTCTATATGGCTCTCACTCTCACTACCTGCCTCTAAAACTCTCTACATGCCTCACTCTCTCTCCCTGTCTCTAAAAGTGTATACCTCCCTCACTCTCTCCCTGTCTCTAAATCTCTCTACCTGCCTCACTCTCTCTACCTGTAGCTATTTCCCTGTCGCTTCCTCCTTATTACTTTCAGTCGCCTTTTGCGCTATTGCGTCACCAGGCTGAGACTTCACAGGCTCATGACGTCACTGGGCTACCGCATCACAGGCTCATGACGTCACCGGGCTGCCACTTCACAAGTCAATGACGAGTCTTTCCCTTTTGGATACGTGATACGTAAACAAGGGGCTGTGATAACGGGATTACCTCAAAGTTTTGAATTCTCCCCCCTCAATTAGTGGCCATGACGTGTTTCCGGTTACAAGGCTCATGCGCTCTGGGACCACAAGTCCTTTTCTTCTTTAAGAGAATCATGAAAAGATTAGGCCGACAGCACAGCGAGTGGTGAACAGGTCCGGGGGAGGAGAAGAAAAAGGGGGGGGGGGTGACGGGATTCAGAGTGCTAAGCCTTTGTGTGTGTGTGTGTGTGTGTGTTTTCTACTTGACTCACCTAACTTAATTACGGTGCTTAGTTAGTGGAAGGGAAAACGAATGCTCATGATCTTTATTGGATTACGGCACCCCTTAGAAGTGGGGTGGCGGGTGGGGTGGAGGGGGGGGGGGCAGGTGGGAAGAGTGTTCGACGAGATTTCACGGCATTCTGCTGACTCAAGGATCGTTGGTCTTAACTTGACTCACCTAACTTAATTACGGTGCTTAGTTAGTGGAAGGGAAAACGAATGCTCATGATCTTTATTGGATTACGGCACCCCTTAGAAGTGGGGTGGCGGGTGGGGTGGAGGGGGGGGGGCAGGTGGGAAGAGTGTTCGACGAGATTTCACGGCATTCTGCTGACTCAAGGATCGTTGGTCTTTGGATAGGCTTTTGAAGCAAAAAAATGTAACTTATTGATGGGTTCAAATTGGGGATATGATGTAGATTGGGGAGGTATTGGTTGTGTGGGTGGAGATGTGGTTGTGCGGGTGGGGAGGTGGGGGTTGTGCGGTTGGTTTGGGTGGGGGAGGTGTGGTTTTCGGGTGGAGTGCGTGGAGGAGGCGCATTTATAATTTATGGTGTGACTAAAAAGGTCAAGTGAAATGTGATTGAAGGAAAAGTTATGACTGTAAAGAGAGTGTTGTAAAGATAAGCTATGACTGTAAAGAGAGTGTTGTAAAGATACGCTATGACTGTAAAGAGAGTGTTGTAAAGATAAGCTATGACTGTAAAGAGAGACTGTAAATATCACTTACATATCTTTCTTATTTGCATTGACCAATTAGCAGGTCTGTATTACCAATATGTACATATAAAGTAAGTTTATTTGGTACTTAACGCCTCTACTCTAGGCTGACAGGCAGTACCGGACATTTCAGCTATGCCAGGTTGACAGGCAGTACAAGACATTTCAGCTATGCCAGGATGACAGGCAATACCGGACATTTCAGCTATGCCAGGCTGACAGGCACTAACGGACATTTCAGCTATGCCAGGTTGACAGGCAGTACCAGACATTTCAGCTATGCCATGCTAACAGGCACTAACGGACATTTCAGCTATGCCAGGTTGACAGGCAGTACCAGAAATTTCAGCTATGCCAGGATGACAGGCAATACCGGACATTTCAGCTACGCCATGCTGACAGGCACTACCGGACATTTCATCCATGCTAGGCTGACAGGTAGTACTGGACATTTCAGCTATGCCAGGTTGACAGGAAGTACTGGACATTTCAGCTATGTCAAGTTGACAGGCACTACCGGACATTTCAGCTATGCCAGGTTGACAGGCAGTACTGGACATTTCAGCTATTCCGGGTTGACAGGCAGTACTGGACATTTCAGCTATGCCAGGTTGACAAGCAGTACCGGACATTTCAGCTATGCCAGGCAGTACTGGACATTTCCGCTATGCCATGCTGACAGGCAATACCGGACATTTCAGTTACGCTAGGCTGACAGGCAATACCGGACATGTCAACCACGCCAGGCTGACAGGTAGTACTGGAATTTCAGCTATGCCAGGTTGACAGGCAGTACTGTATATTTCAGCTATGCCAGGTTGGCAGGCAGTTCTGGACATTTCAGCTATGCTAGGTTGGCAGGCAGTACCAGACATTTCAGCTATGCCAGGATGACAGGCAGTACCGGACATTTCAGCTTCGCTAGGCTGACAGGCAGTACCGGACATTTCAGCTTCGCTAGGCTGACAGGCAGTACCGGACATTTCAGATACGCCATGCTGACAGGCATACCGGACATTTCAGCCACGCCAGGCTGACAGATAGTAGTGGAATTTCAGCTATGCCAGGTTGACAGGTAGTACTGGACATTATTAGCTATGCCAGGTTTTCAGGCAGTACTGGATATTTCAGCTATGCCAGGTTGACAGGCAGTACTGGACATTTCAGCTATGACAGGTTGGCAGGCCGTACTGGACAGTTCAGCTATGCCAGGTTGACAGGCAGTACTGGACATTTCAGCTATGCCAGGTTGACAGGCAGTACTGGACATTTCAGCTATGCCAGGCTTGATAATAATAAGACAATAACTTGTCAATAACTTCATAATAAATTATTTTAAAAATAATAATAACTAATACTATTGAATCTCAAGTTTCATTTTTTATATTATTTTTTAAAGTTTTTTTCCGCATTTTATGGACGCCCATTACATATAGCACAAAAGAGGAAAAGGGGGGGGGGGGAGGGGGCATTAAAG
>CAXITT010000007.1:438516-486016 GCA_964033795.1 Lymnaea stagnalis
TTACGTCATCGTTTGTTTTTAAGCCTGTAACACTGTCATTAGTTGGGGGGGGGGAGGCAAAATATTCATGGCGCCCCAAATGAAGGATTGTTTTTTTTTTTTTTTTCCAATTTTGTAAAGCCCTACGACAAAGTCCAAAATGTCGTCTAGCAGAACTCACCAGCAGACATGCACGATTGGACAAAATAACGTCAACAAAATACCGGAAATGACAGTTTGATTAAGGTGTGTCTAGCCTTTGCCAAGGTATGTGGGTATACTGGCTCATTCGTACCGGTATGTAGATATACTAGCTCATTCGTACCGGTATGTGGGTATCCTAGTTCATTTGTACCGGATGTGGGTATCCTAGCTGGTTTTTACCGGTATGTGGGTATCCTAGATCATTTGTACCGGTATGTGGGTATACTAGGTCATTTGTACCGGTACTAACCACACAAAGGAAGTAACCTACCCACAACGTTGTCATTTGTTTTTGTTTTTTAAAGTATCCACTTGTGCATCCATCAACTCCCAACATTGGACGGATCCTGTATCAGTGACCTCATTACGGTCAGTGCCAAGAAGTTGGCCGCGCAATAAAAAAAAAAAATTAAAAAAAAGAAAACTTAAACGAAAATGCCTCCCCTCCCCTCCCATCCCCTACGGAGAAGGAAAACAAGTCCCTCCCGGCGTTGACAGCCCCTTCACACACACCCCCCTTTCCTACGCCACTGGTTCGTATATGCAAATGGCTGCACAATTGTATCGTATAGAAACTTATTGCTCGATATTAGATGACATGTCACCACCATGTTTTCTGTACCTTGCTAACAAATTTAACCGCCTTTCTAAAAGATGGTGGGGGTCGAGAAACACACACAAAAATGTTTGTTTACTAAAACAGGCCCAAACATAAGGTAGGAAAAGTAGTCCCATCTTTGTAACGTGACGCCAACCAGAGCTCTCAGTGGTTGGTTGGAAATGACCCAACACAATATTCGAATGCTGAATTGCGCACTAATCACAAGTGGTCAAAAGACAGGCACGCCACCGGCGAGCAGCAAAAGGTCATGGTCCGTTTTGGTTTCTTTCAATGGATCAGTGGATACACTGGAGGTTGTCTCATAAAACTAATGTAGCAATTTGGCAATGTGGCAATGTAGCAATGTGGCAATGTAGCAATGTGGCAATGTAGCAATGTGGGTGAGTTGCGACGGCACACAGCACCATCACCAGCAGCACCATCACCAGCAGCACCATCACCAGCAGCACCATCACCAGCAACACCATCACCAGCAGCACCATCACCAGCATCACCAGCAGCACCATCACCAGCAGCACCATCACCAGCAGCACCATCACCAGCGTCGTCCCTCTCTCGTGTCTCTCGCGTATACCTGCGTTCTTTCTCCCTCACTGCATCCCTCCCCCGCCTGCCTTATCTCCCAAGCTGCCCCCCCTCCCGCCCCACGCCCCCTATGCCCCGCCGCCGCCGCTGCTCACCATCCCACACACCCCACCCATCCACCCCTCCCCCCCAACCTCTCTCGCCTCCGCCTCTCTAAGCGCCTTGGCGTATGTGACCCGTTGCGTTCGGTCTCGCTCCCCGTTTCAGCAGCGCGGGATTCCTCTACTGGTCCGTCGTTGATTAGCAATATGTTTTAATATGGATCGCCTTGGCCTCGGCCACCGTCAACAGTCTTTTTGGTTTCGTTTTGAGAGAAAATGGCTGGCCACGCTCGTGGATGACCTTACTTCGAGGGCAGTCATCCGATGGTGATTTCAACAGAAGGGGAGAATTGTCTCTCTCTGTGTGTGTGCACTGAAAAATATCTCGTTAAATTTCACGTCTGCTGGAAATAATGCTTTAAAAAATTTTTTCTTGGATTTGGAATTGTGAGGCATGTGACAAGACCTTGTGACATGGCTGGCGGAAGGTCAGACCTCGGATATTGGATTGGTCACTGAATACAACACACGAGCAAGTGAGTAAGGCACTTACAGCGTGTATGCCTGGTTGTATACACTCGTTTATGGAGTATAGTGGAGTAAACTGGTGTCATTCGGAGTAAACTGGTGTAAGCTGACGTCATTGTACGTTTTAAGCGGGGTGCTAAATGTGAAGCACCGGGGGGGGGGTGCTAAATGTGAAGCACCGGGGGGGGGGGTAGATGTGAAGCACCGAGGGAGGGGGGGCTAAGTGTGAAGCACCNTGTGAAGCACCGAGGGGGGGTGTGCTAAATGTGAAGCACCGAGGGGGGGTGCTAAATGTGAAGCACCGAGGGGGGTGCTAAATGTGAAGCACCGATGGGGGTGCTAAATGTGAAGCACCGAGGGGGGGTGTGCTAAATGTGAAGCACCGAGGGGGGGTGCTAAATGTGAAGCACCGAGGGGGGTGCTAAATGTGAAGCACCGGGGGGGGTGCTAAATGTGAAGCACCAAGGGAGATCACACATGTGAAGCTTGTGGTTAGGCCATGTGGACAGATTTTTTAAAGTGGTTTTGGGGGGGGGGGGGACACCGCATGAATTTTTGTGATGTTTGATTTTTCAACATGTCGAATGGCCAAACAGGTGACATTCTGACCAGTGGGCCCAGCTGGTGACATTCTGACCATTTGACTATATGGGCCCAGCTTGATGACATGTGACATTCTGGCCAGTTGACTATGTGGGCCCAGCTGGTGACATTCGGACCATTTGACTATGTGGGCCCAGCTGGTGACATTCTGAACATTTTGACTATGTGGGCCCAGCTTGATGACATGTGACATTCTTACAATTTGATCATGTGGGCTCAGCTGGTGACATTATGGCCAGTTGACTATGTGGGCCCAGCTTGATGACATGTGATATTCTTACAATTTGATCATGTGGGCTCAGCTTGTGACATTCTGGCAAGTTGACTATGTGGGCCCAGCAGGTGTCATGCTGACCAGTTGGCCCAACAGGTGCCATGCTGACCATGTGACTACGTGGGCCCAGTAGGTGACATGCTGACCATTGGACTGTGTCTGACCACGTCTCGTCTAGCCATCGGTTATCTCTTGTGTGTGCTTCGTTGTTCTTGTCACTTCTGAAACTGATTCACGCAATCTAAGTATGAGGTGATTGTGTACTTTTGACACATGTCATACACAGGACATGTTAGTGTGGTAACGTGTGTGATGTGTGTTACTTGTATATGGCAGAGTGGTGAGTGTGGTAACTGGATGTTTGCTGTGTGGTGAGTGTGGTAACTGGATGTTTGCTGCGTGGTGAGTGTGGTAACTGGATGTTTGCTGTGTGGTGATTGTGGTAACTGGATGTTTGCTGCGTGGTGAGTGTGGTAACTGGATGTTTGCTGTGTGGTGAGTGTGGTAACTGGATGTTTGCTGGGTGGTGAGTGTGGTAACTGGATGTTTGTTGTGTGGTGAGTGTGGTAATTTTTGTTTCGCTGTGTCGTAATTTAGCCAATCGCCGATGCACAAATGTTGCTGATTTCTCTTTAAATAGATATCATTGTGTTTGCCCTTGTGTCTGCCATTGTGTCTTTGGTCATTGTGTCTGCCCTTGTGTCTTTGGCCATTGTATCTGCCCTTGTGTCTTTGACCATTGTGTCTGCCATTGTGTCTTTGGCCATCATATCTGCCCTTGTGTATTTGACCATTGTGTCTGCAGTTGTGTCTTTGGCCATCATATCTGCCCTTGTGTATTTGACCTTTGTGTCTGCCTTTGTGTCTTTTGCCAATGTTGACCGCGATAAGAAATAGTTCGTGTCATGGCGTAGCCTTAACGTGACGTTAGATAATAACATGGCAATTCTGATGTCAAAAGAAAGAAGTGTCATATCTAGCTCTAAAACGTGTCACTGCGTTTCAAAAAAGGTGTCATTGTGAAGCTGTACACTGGATTGAGTACATCGCCAGAAAGTGTTATCACCAAGAAAGAAACAGTGTCATGATGGCAGTATAAAGAGTTGTCGGTACATAGCTAGAATAGGGGTCATTATAAAGCTCTAAAAAGTGGAATGATTTAGTTGTAGAAGGTGTCATTGTGTAACTAGAAAAACTGGCATTGTGTAGCTAGAAATGGTGTCATTGTGTAGCTAGAAGAGCTGTCATTGTGTAGTTAGAAATGGTGTCATTGTGTAGCTAGAAAAACTGGCATTGTGTAGCTAGAAATGGTGTCATTATGTAGCTAGAAGAGCTGTCATTGTGTAGCTAGAAAAGGTGTCATTGTGTAGCTAGAAGAGCTGTCATTGTGTAGCTAGAAGAGCTGTCATTATGTAGCTAGAAGAGCTGGCATTGTGTAGCTAGAAGAGCTGTCATTGTGTAGCTAGAAAAGGTGTCATTGTGAAGCTAGAAGAGCTGGCATTGTGTAGCTAGAAGAGCTGGCATTGTGTAGCTAGAAGAGCTGGCATTGTGTAACTAGAAAAACTGGCATTGTGTAGCTAGAAATGGTGTCATTATGTAGCTAGAAGAGCTGTCATTGTGTAGCTAGAAAAGGTGTCACTGTGTAGCTAGAAGAGCTGGCATTGTGTAGCTAGAAGAGCTGTCATTGTGTAGCTAGAAGAGCTGGCATTGTGTAGCTAGAACAGCTGGCATTGTGTAACTAGAAAAACTGGCATTGTGTAGCTAGAAATGGTGTCATTGTGTAGCTAGAAAAACTGGCATTGTGTAGGTAGAAGAGCTGTCATTGTGTAGCTAGAAGAGTTGGCATTGTGTAACTAGAAAAACTGGCATTGTGTAGCTAGAAATGGTGTCATTGTGTAGCTAGAAAAACTGTCATTGTTTAGCTAGAAGAGTTGGCATTGTGTAACTAGAAAAAGCTGTCATTGCGTAGCTAGAAATGGTGTCATTGTGTAGCTAGAAAAGGTTTCATTGTGTACCTAGAAAAGTTGTCATTGTGTAGTATTAGAGAAACACTGACAAACGATGAATGTTTGGGACTAGCAATAAAAGCAACCTTTTAGATCAGGCCTGCACAACTCAAATGAGAGGCAAACCGTAATACTTTATGAAAAACGTGTTCGGGCCAAAAGAAAATAGGACAAGGGGTAAAGCTATTAAGAAAATAATAAGAATAAAGAATTGTATGTTACTTCGCGGGCCACTAAGTGGGTGCTGGCGGGCCGAATGCGTTCCACGGGCCGTATATTGTGCAGGACTTTTTTAGATATTTTAAAGGCTGTTGATGACATAACTAGTATGCTCTAGATATGTGTATGATAGACGTCTCCTGCTCTAGCTATGTGTATGATATACGTCTTATGTTCTAGCTATGTGTATGATAGACGTCTTCTGCTCTAGCTATGTAATGATAGACATCTTCTGCTCTAGCAATGTGTATGATAGACCTCTTCTGCTCTAGCTATGTGTATGATATACGTCTTCTGTTGTAGCTATGTGTATGATAGACGACTCCTGCTCTACTTGTGTGTATGATAGACGTCTTCTGCTCTAGCAATGTGTATGATAGACGTCTTATGTTCTAGCTATGTGTATGATAGACGTATTATGTTCTAGCTATGTATATGATAGACGTCTTATGTTCTAGATATGTGTATGATAAACGTCATCTGTTCTAGCAATGTGCATTATAGACGTTTTCTGTTCTAGCCATGTGTATGATAGACTTATTCAGTTATAGCTATGTGTATGATAGACGTCTTCTGCTCTAGCTATGTGTATCATAGACGTCTTTTTTTCTAGATATGTATATGATAGACATCTTATGTTCTAGATATTTGTATGATATACGTCTTATGTTCTAGCAAAGAGTATGATAGACGACTTCTGCTCTAGCTATGTGTATGTTAGACGTCTTCTGTTCTAGCTATGTGTATGATATACGTCTTCTGCTCTAGCCATGTGTATGATAGACGTCTTCAGTTATAGATATGTGTATGATATACGTCTTCTGCTCTAGCTATGTGTATGATATATGTCTTATGTTCTAGATATGTGTATGATGCACGTCTTCTGCTCTAGCTATGTGTATGATAGACGACTTCTGCCTTAGATATGTGTATGATATACTTCTTCTGCGCTAGCAATGTGTATGATAGACGTCTTCTGCTCTAGCCATGTGTATGATAGGCGTCTTCTGTTATATCTATGTATATGATATACGTCTTATGTTCTAGATATGTGTATGATATACGTCTTATGTTCTAGCAGTGTGTATGATAGACGTATTCTGCTCTAGCTATGTGTATCTTCTGTTCTAGATATGTTTATGATAGACGTCTTCTGCTCTAGCCATGTGTATGTTAGGCGTCTTCTGTTAATCTATGTTTATGATAGACGTCTTCTGCTCTAGCCATGTGTATGATAGACGTCTTCTGCTCTAGATATGTGTATGATATGTGTCTTCTGCTCTAGCTATGTGTATGATAGACGTCTTCTGTTGTAGCAATGTGTATGATAGACATCTGCTAGTTGTAGTTTGGTCTACATTCAATTGTAAAATACATATTTTGTACACTTGTATCTCATCACCTTCTGTGGTTTTATTTACTTGTGAACACACTTGTTGTTGCACTTTCATACTCTCTCACACATTCCTTTACGCATTTTCTCATACACTCCCTCACACACTCTTTCTTACACCTTCACCTACTCTCTCACACATTCCCTCACACTCCTGCTTCCTTCATACGTAAAAATGCCCCGTCTGATGTCCTCTCTGTTAAACACATCTCATTTTCACAGACCTCACAGACAACACAGTCCTTCTTTGATACTACAAACTCCTATCACATTTGTTCGCACCTGCGCTTATCATGCAGACTATCCGCACCTTCCTCCCTCCTTTCAATGTCCATGCCCACCACATAAACTGGCACCCCTGCTCCCCCTACGCCCCCCCTACAGACACCCTAACCCCAACACGTTCATTTAGTCTCCTATTCACTCCAACGGGTCACGTCAAAGGCGCTCACATCTGTTCTGACAGAAATTGGTTTTATTCTCAGACAACAAACTAAATCTAAAACACCCTGGGTTGTAGGACGTGTGTAAAAAAGGGGCGTTGCTAGGGTTAATGCCACCCAGGGCTCACCAAGGGTTTTTTTGCTCCCCCCTCCTCCTCGCCCCACCCGAAAAAACATCTGCAGTTGGCCGAAAATACCGCACATCATCATGTTGAAAAACTGACCAATATATGGGGATGCGGATGGTATGTGGATGGTATGTGGATGGTATGTGGATGGTATGTGGATGATATGTGGATGGTATGTGGATGGTATGTGGATGGTATGTGGATGGCATGTGGATGGTATGTGGATGGTATTTTTTGTTCTTAAAAATTAAGCTTAAAACAATCAATACATAGGTGAGGCTGTCCTGTCAGGCTGTCCTGTCAGGCTGTCCTGTTAGGATGTTTTGTCTCTGCGTTCAATCTATAAGGGGCTATAAACAGTAAGTATGATCCGGTTGACCAACGCCGGACAGACAGCGTGACATTGCTCTACATTTTTCTCATTTTTAGACATGTTTCTCTCCAGTTTAATTCCTGATAGTTGGATATAGTCGTATCTGAAAGTTGATATAGTCGTATCTGAAAGTTGATATAGTCGTAGCTGAAAGTTGATATAGTCGTATCTGAAAGTTGATATGGTCGTACCTGAAAGTTGATATAGCCGTATCTGAAAGTTGATATAGTCGTATCTGAAAGTTGATATAGTCGTATCTGAAAGTTGTTATAATCGTATCTGAAAGTTGATATAGCCGTGTCTGAAAGTTGATATAGTCGTATCTGAAAGTTGATATAGTCGTATCTGAAAATTGATATATTCGTATCTGAAAGTTGATATAGTCGTATCTGAAAGTTGATATAGCCGTATCTGAAAGTTGATATAATCGTATCTGAAAGTTGATATAGTCGTATCTGAAAGTTGATATAATCGTACCTGAAAGTTGATATAGCCGTGTCTGAAAGTTGATATAGTCGTATCTGAAAGTTGATATAGTCGTATCTGAAAATTGATATATTCGTATCTGAAAGTTGATATAGTCGTATCTGAAAGTTTATATAGTCGTATCTGAAAGTTGATATTGTCGCATCTGAAAGTGTTCTCTACGTATGGATATAATTTATTTCGAACATAACTAAGAATTGGCGGACTTATTCTGTGTTTTCCATTCTATACATTAATTAATATAAACAAAAACAGTCAAGGTTATTTACTTCCGGTTCACGAGTTGCTTGAACAAGAAACTGGAAAATCTCTCCACATTTGCTCATATTTAGACATGTTTCTCTCAAATGTGTTAGTCCTGTGTGGTTGGATATTGTTTGGTAGCTAAACGTTTAACCCATAGCAACCAACCAGTGTATCGTGGATGAAGAAATATGATGACATCACCCAGTTCTACGGTCTACGAGATCTCATCATCTGCATAGGAGCCTCTGCACCGGAATATCTTAAAGCAGCGTTCCCCAAACGGTGGTCCGTGGACCGGCACCGGTCCGCAAGCCTTACGTTAACGGTCCAGAGAGCATGAATAGTGATGTGTAAATAGAAAGAAAATATAATGAATAACTCTGGCACCGGTCCCTGGTGCAGTTTCGAAACTTGTTCACCGGTCCGTGAAACTTGACAGTTTGGGAAACGCTGCCTTAAGAACTGATTTATAAACTTGTACCCAGAACCTGCAATCTTCAACATAGTCTTGACTGAAAGTTCCACGTGTGGATGAACACAGAAAAAAAAGGTTTTACGGAGTGCGCTCTTTTGAAGCGATTGCGCCTAAATTCTTGAACAGTTTGCCTCAGTCATTAAGGCGATTAGAAAATGATAAAAACATCATTTACGAAACATGTAAAGACTTTTTTTTTTGGTTTCAATAGATTTAAGAACACCAGAGCGCAATGAGCATGCTAAAGTAGCATGGATACCAGCGCTAGATAAATATCCAATCAATCAAAACCAATCAATCAATCTTACTTTTAACACATACTAGCAGACCTCGCTCCCATACTGACACATACCATCAGATCTTGCTCCCATACTGACACATACTATCATATCTTGCACCTATACCAACACATTCTATCATATCTTGCACCTATACCAACACATTCTATCAGATCTTGCACCTATACTGACACATACAATCAGATCGTGCACCCATAATGACACATACTATCATATATTGCACCCATACTGACACATATGATCAGATATTGCACATATACTGCCATTGGAATACAGTACGCCAAGTCTGGCAGATATCACCCACCCCCTGTAGTGTACTAACGTATATCCCTGGGGGGCTGTAAACGATCGTCTACCACGCTAGGCGCCCCAGGCGCATGAATAACGCAAGGGCACTTTACAAATAGAATGGATATTCATTTCTTTGGCTGTTCCATTGACACCTCTGTACGGCTATCTTCTAAGCATTGGCGTATTCAGCGAGGACAGCAGGAAGGCAGCAGGAGGACAGCAGGAGGACATCACGAGGACAGCACGTGGGCCGCAGGAGGGCTGCAGACAGTAAAACTGTCCTCCCTCTTGTCGTTTTATAAATTGCTACAGGGAGATATAAAGAGCTTGGCATTGTCTTTAAAGAAAGCGTTTTAAGTTATTAGCCTGCTATCAATAACTGTCATAAGCTTCTGTCAATGGCATGGCTTTATAAGCTCCTGTCAATGTTATGACTGTTTAAGCTTATGTAAATATCATGGCTTTATAAGCTTATGTCAATGTCATGACTTTATAATTATAAGATTATGTCAATGTCATGGCTTTATAAGCGTATGTCAATGTCATGGCTTTAAAAGCTTATGTCAATGCCATCGCTTAAATTATATAAAAATATAACTAAAATAATTATTGATTTGTTCAAATGCTCCCATTGTTGCGGTTCTGGGTCTCACTAGTGTTCACAAACGAAGTAATTTAATAAAAACAAACTAATGACTGTACCCCACCCTATCAAACATTGATAACCGCTGGCATAAATATTCATCAGCACACAAATGTGCTATGTTTTAATGGACTAGTTTCCGTGTGTTTCCCATAGAATTGCTCCCCCGGGAAAGTGGAAATGGGGGTGGGGGAGTCTTTTCACCCCCCTGTCAATATATTCGCGGCGCCCCATGTTACCGACACAAGATTAACGACACCCCCGCAGTCTATAACAAACCCAACAATAACCCATACCAACAACGACAGCGACAACAAACCAACCACTCTATGACTCATAGACGATCATTGGTACTAAACCTTCAACGTACTATACCGAGTTTTCCCTTGCACTAGAGCCATCGCAAGTAAACATTTGGGCCCAGGGCTAAATAGATATTAATACACCCATAAGTTTGCATACAAATGGGATGTTTTTTGCCGACCTCCCAAGGACCACCCCCCTGCTCCACCTGGTTTTACATTCGGACCGCCCCTTCTGTTTCCAATGTGCTTTGTGTGTTGTGCCTATCTACAGCTGCATGTAGAAGGCTGTCTCAGATTTAAATACAAATAGATCTTTTTGTTGGGGGCCGAATCGAACGGCGCGGAATGATCTCATTAAAAAACAAAAAAAAGTCCGCGCCTGGCGCTGTCAACACAAAAAGTAGTTCTGAATATTGACACCCGCGTTTTGTAAATATCCGATGATTTGGAAGGTGGTGGATTCATGGATGATCTGTGTATTCGTGGATGAGGTGCAACTGTGGATTTAGGCATGGGGTGGAATTATGGATGATGTTGATATGTGATTATATGGATAAGGAGGATCTGTGGATTTATGGATGAGGTTGATATGTGGATTTAAGGATGAGGTGGATATGTGGCTTTATGGATGAGGAGGATATGTGGCTTTATGGATGATGTGGATCTGTGGATATATGGATGAGGTGAATATGTGTATTCATGTATGAGGTTGATATGTGTATTCATTTATGTTGTGGATCTGTGGATTTATGCATGAGGGGGATATGTGGATATATTTATGAGGAGGATATTTGGATTTATGAATGCGGCTAATCTCTGGATTTATGGATGAGGTAGATATGTGGATTTTGGCTGAGGTTGAGTTATGGATGAGGTGGATTTGTGAATATATTGATGAGGAGGATATGTGGATTTATGAAATGAGGTGGATCTGTGGATTTAGGGATGAGGTGGATTTGTGGATTTAGGGATGAGGTGAATTTGTGGTTATTGTGTCATGTTAGTTGTGGTTATTGTGTCAAGTTAGTTGTAGTTATTGTGTCATGTTAGTTGTGGTTATTGCGTCTTGTTAGTTGTGGTTATTGTGTCATGTTAGTTGTGGTTATTGCGTCTTGTTAGTTGTGGTTATTGCGTCTTGTTAGTTGTGGTTATTGCGTCTTGTTAGTTGTGGTTATTGCGTCTTGTTAGTTGTTGTTATTATGTCTTATTTGTTGTGGATGGGTGATGGGGGTGGGGGAGTGGATTGGATAATGAGGCGGGGCAGTGGATTGGGTAATGAGGTGGGGCAGTGGATTTGGTAATGAGGTGGGACAGTGGATTGAGTAATGAGGTGGGGGCAGTGGATTGGATAATGAGGTTGTGGATGTGAATGAGTTAGTGGGGCAGTGGGCAAGAGAAGAGGTGGGGCAAAGTAAATGGTATAGATGGGTAAAAAACAACAAAAAAACAACAACATGATTTTATTTCTTTTGAACCTGTTTGTACGCAATTCGACGTGTCTTTTGTACTAGCATATACACAATTTGACATGTATTTTTTAACTGCGTGTACTCAATTTGGTACAAAGAAAAAGATGGGAGGATAACATCAAAGAATGGACAGGACTAACACTGGGCGATGTTGTGCGTATTGCAGAAGACAGAGAGGAAAGGAGCAGGATAGTTCACATGTCACTGTGGCGCCCCAACGGTCCAAGGACTAAGGGACATGGTGATGATGATGATGACTCAATTTGAGGTTCTTTTATACATGCTTGTACCCAATTAGACGTGTCTTTTTTTACCGGACTGTACCCAATTGGACGTGTCTTCTGTACCTTTGTGTACCCAATTTGACGTAACCGATGAAAATCTTAACCGCACCTTTCAAATTCGCGGCATACACTATCTCAACAAACGTTTTGATATTTGGAAATTGGTCTCGTATCACACATGACATATGTGTCAAGTAACACTATTTTAATTGCTTTAACACTTACTAGGTGTACTGTGATAAGTGTACGTGTACCATTCTCCGTGAGTCGTCAGACTAGACGTTCTGTGACAACTAGACGTTCTTTGACAACTAGACGGTCTGTGACAACTAGACGTTCTGTGACAAATAAACGTTATGTGACAACTAGACGTTGTGTGACAACTAGAGGTTATCTGAGAACCAGCCGCTCTGTGACAACTAGATGCTCTGTGACAGCTAGACGTTCTGTAACAACTAGATGCTCTGTGACAACTAGATGATGTGTGACAAATAGACGATATGTGACAGCTAGATGTCATTTGACAATTAGACGCTATGTGACAGCTAGAGGTTATCTGACAATTACACGCTCTGTGACAACTAGATGATCTGTGACAACGAGATGCTCTGTGACAATTAGATGATGTGTGACAACTAGACGCTCTGTGACAGCTAGATGTTATGTGACAATTAGACGCTCTGTGCCAGCTAGAGGTCATCTGACAATTAAACGCTATGTGACAACTAGAGTTATGTGACAACTAGATACTCTGTGACAGCTAGAGGTTATCTGACAATTACACGCTCTGCGACAACTAGATGTTCTGTGAAACTAGATGCTCAGTGACAACTAGATGATGTGTGACAACTAGACGCTCTGTGACAGCTAGATGTTATGTGACAATTATACGCTCTGTGACAGCTAGAGGTCATCTGACAATTACACGCTCTGTGACGACTAGAGGTTATGTAACAACTAGATGGTCTGTGACAACTAGATGTTTGAAGAGAACTAGAGGCAGCTCAAAAAGGCCCATTATTTCAGTAAGACTTTGATAACCCGTTCTAATTTTGGTTTGAGACCCGTCCTGTCGATCTACTTAGCCGAATTTTAGAATCCTTGAATAAAACACGTAATAGGTTTACCACGAGACTTGTGATAGGCTTACCACGTGACTTGTGATAGGCTTACCACGAAACTTGTGATAGGCTTATCACGTGACTTGTGATAGGCTTACCACGTGACTTGTGATGGGCTTACCACGTGACTTGTGAAAGGTTGGCCCTCATGCTTTGAGATGCAATATGTTCACTGTTCATCACAGTTTCGATTTTTGCTCCACAGAAAGCAACAAAAAAAAAAAAAAATAAATTGTCTATTTAGACGTATCGGCTCTTCTCTTGAAACTTAAAATTTTTCGACTTCCGGTTTTTCGACTTCCAGTTTTTCGCTTTCCGGTTTTTCGACATTTTACTTTATTTCTTGTTAAACTGACTTAACGTATATGAAATATACGTTCATATACGTAAACGCAAAGCAACGTTAAGTATTTTACTAAAGAAAAATGTACCATTACTTTTAAATCATTTCTTTGTAATTATATTTTTTTTTCGTTAGAGAGTATTTGAAAGTCTGTGCAAACAGTGCTGGATTTCCCCCGGCGATAAGACCAGACTGCACCAGTCAGAGAATGTCTGTTTCGAGCAATCGTCTCCAGATGCCTCGTGGGATATTAAAAGTAACTGCCCAGAAACATTATTATTACTAGTTTTTTCCCATCATTTCCGCCAGCGCCAAAGGTGGCCTCGGTGCAACACTTTATGAAGGGTGGCCTCAGCATATAGTGCTTTTGTGTGTGTGCGTGTGTGTGCGTGTGTGTGTGGGGGGTGTGTGTGTTTGTGTGTTTGTTTTCTTGCGTGTGTGTGTGTTTGCCTGCGTGTATTTGTCAGTTTCATGTTTTACAATTTTGTTGATGTGATTACAACAAATGAATTTTCCCCTCCTAACACCCCCACCCCCGCCGACATGGGGTAGCTAGGGTTAGTGCCACCCCCCCCACGCCCCCCCCCCCCCCCGCAGCTCATTGGATATTATGTTGAACAACGTGTAGATAGCACCGTATCCTGAAATTTGTTTGAAAGAAATGTTGTCGCCGGAAAGTTGATCGGAACGGAAATTTGGTCGAATCTGTTTTTCACACGTTAAAATATTGGTCCAATTTCTTTAGCATTCTTTTGTGTTACTGTATGGTCAAGTGCGGTCAAGTGTGGTCAAGTGTGGTCAAGTGTGTTACTGTATGGTCAAGTGCGGTCAAAAAGAAATTGGACCAAAACTGAAAAAAGGATTAGATCAAATTTCCGTCGACGAAATTTCTTTCAAATAAATTTCTGGTAACCTGATACCTCATGTCAAACCACCTCACCTCTTCAAAATGTAGGTACTGCGACTATAACAAGATGGTGGTATATGTATAACGACGCCATGGGTGTGTGGAAGAGACGATGTATAGCCATGTTTTGACTCGACACACATGTGTGGGAGATGATATACACTATAGCCGTGTACTTGACTCCACACATACATGTGTGGGAGAGGATCTTTAGTCATGTATGTGACTCCACACACATGTGTGGGAGAGGATCTTTACGCATGTATTTGACTCCACACACATGTGTGGGAGAGGATCTTTACTCATGCATTTGAATCCACACATACGTACCAGAAGGGCACCAATCCCGTAGCTTAAGGATATTAATCCCGTACTATGAGGGCACCAATCCTGCAATATAAGGGCACTAATCTCTTAATACGAGGGCAACAATCTTGCAATGTAAGAAATCCAATCCCGTACAACAAGGGCACTAATCCCGAACAACAAGGGCACTAATCCCGTACAACAAGGGCACTAATCCCGTACAACAAGGACACTAATCCCTTACAACAAGGGCAATAATCCCTTACAACAAGAGCACTAATCCCGTACAACAAGGGCACTAATCCCGTACAACAGGGGCACTAATCCCGTAAAACAAGGACACTAATCCCGTACAAATAGGGCACTAATCCCTAACAACAAGAGCACTAATCCCGTACAACAAGGACACTAATCCCGTACAACAAGGACACTAATCCCGTACAACAAGGGCACTAATCCTGTACAACAAGCTCACTAATCCCGTACAACAAGGACATTAATCCCGTACAACGATGACTTTAATCCCGTACAACGAGGACTTTAATCCCGTACAGCCAGGGCACTAATCCCGTACAGCAGGGGAACTAATCCCGTACAGCAGGGGAACTAATCCCGTACAACAAGGACACTAATCCCGTACAACAAGGACTAATCCCGTACAAAGAGGACACTAACCCCGTACAACAAGGGCATTCAAGTTATGTCACCTACCCAGTAGTTCAGGAACAATAATCCCTCGATCAAGGGGACATAATTGTTCGTGTTCCTGGCCTTTTAATTTCGTGGTCCAGGGGTGGTAATTTTCTTGGTCAAGGAGGCAACTCTTTCGTAATCCAGCGACACTAATTGGGGTTTGGGGGGGGGGGGGTCTTCAGTAAGCTATAAAACAATTGTTACATTGAAGCAAGAGACTAGGGCAGCCATTGCAGTGGTGTTTTCAGGGGATGTTTTCAACGTTGGCGACTTGTTTCGAGGCTAGGGCTAGTGACTTCAAGCCATTATCTTGAAATATTTATTTCATTAAATATATAAACTAGAATAAATGACCCGATGTTATCGGGATAATAGTGGTAGATCCTTTGCGATAATTTCTAACTGCTATTGCAAAAACTCATCCCAATTCATAAATTTTAAAATGTAATGATATTTTCGTTTCTAACATCATTAAGTTTTGAGAAGTGTTTATCTGCTATATATGATACGCGTATCCTACACCCTTTCACGCTCCTAAACTACTTTTCCCCCTCTCAACATGACCTTAAATTACCCAGTCTAAATTATCATTAATTATATAACTTTTGTCAATAAAGAAGTAAATTGTGGGACAATGACTACGCTAGAGAAATACTTTAGATGTACCCCGTTTCAGTGCCCTTGAATTACAACGTTTTCCCCTCAAAATAAAAAAAAAAACAACCTAATCTGAAATGTACAACAAAAACTCTAGAGATGATAGAAGTAGTTGTTTTTATTATAGGAACTCGACATACATAGAAGATATCTTCCTGTAATATGCAAACACATTTTTGACTTTAAAGAAAAAAAATTATACGTCATCAGAAAAATCGTAAAACAAAGAATTCTTTTATCTAAGAAGAATCTCGCAACCGTTTTCCACGCCTATATCAGATTTGACGGTCTTTTAAAAAAAAAAAAAATGGTTAATCTCATCAAAATACACACCTCTTTACTTTTTTTAAAAGTAACAAAAAAAATATATATATTTTCATTTAAAAAAAAAAAAATTAAAAAATATTAACCCAACTTCATTTGTCAAAATTTAATTTTTCAAGTGTGTACAATGATCGGGTTTTGATATCCATGGATATACTTATATAAATGTACCCAAGATTTGTTAACGCCATTGATATTCTTAATTGGTAAACATATTTTTATTTGTAAAAAGAGCATTTAATATCTCTTTTTTTTCACATATGTAATACCATAGGAGTTCAATATATTGTCATCCACGTAAAATGTACACATCCTAATTCCCTTCTCCGATATGTATGTACCCAAGAAGGTTAACCATTTATCAAAATCATTCCTTTATTTTGAGACGTATCATGTGCTGCCTTAGACAAAATCAACATACCCATATTTGTCAAAAGAGAATGCAGCATCTCTTTTTTTCTTCTTTTTTTTTCACATATGTAATACCATAGGATTTAAATATATTGTCATCCCTGTAACAATGTACACATGCTATTTCCTACCTCCGATATAATGTATCCAAGAAGGTTAATTATTTATCAAATTCATTCTTTTATTTTGAGACGTATCTTGTGCTGCCTGGGGCCAAGTGACCAACCCCTTCCCCACCCAGATTTAAATAAATTTAGAACATCTTCCACCGGGTTGTAGTCCCTTCCACATCCAAACTAGCATATTTTGCATACTTCATATGGTTCGTTCTTATTTGTATGAGGCAGAAGTGGATTACTGAATGCTATTTGGCTATGGAGTTGCGCTGCACTGATTGGCTTAAACCGCATTTTCTTATTAGAATGATATTGAAAGGTTAAGTTGTTATTACGTTATAATTATACATTTAATAAAAGTATATTTTTGGAATAAAAAAAGGCACAGAATTTTTAAGTTAAAAATATACAAAGCTAAATTGTGTGTGTGTGTGTGTGTGTTTTATTAACAAATTAAAAAGCAATCAATTGTATTTATTAATTTTACATTTAAGGAGGGAAAATACATAATCAGGTCTGTCACAAGCGGTTATTAAATTTAAAGGATCCTAAGAATTTAGGTGAACTAGGCTATTCCCGCTATGACGTCATTTACCAGAAAATTTATACAAATTAATTTTTAATTTTATTTCTCAATCTTAACAACGCACTAAAAGACGCACTAAAAGACGCACTAAAAGACGCACTAAAAGCGACTGCTGTTTGGGTTTTCCCGATACATGTTATTACGGTGTAATTCTCTTATCATGATTGTTTTATTTTTCTTAGTTTTTCATAACTTTCAAACACATATAAAATTGTTTAAATAGTTCCTTAGTTGATACTTTAAATGTATTTGTATTTTATAATAATAAGACTTAATTTTTTTGCTAAAATAAAAGTGGAACTATTATATTTTTGACGGATATAAATGTATTCGATTTCCGTAAAATAATAATTATGGTTGTTTTTAGGAATCCGAACGTACTTAAATCATATCTCTCTTTTGGCGTTATGTGACCTGAGCTCAGTCGTGTATATATTAAATTGCATTAACGTGTTCATAACAGCTGTTGATTTATGAAACTGTCCAAAACACGAACACACACACCAGCCATGTACACACACACACACTAACCATGTACACACACACACCAACCATGTACACACACCAACCATGTACACACACACCAACCATGTACACACACACCAACCATGTACATACGCACCAACCATGTACATACACAACAACCATGTACACACACCAACCATGTACACACACCAACCATGTACACACACCAACCATGTACACACACACCAAACATTTACACACACACCAAACATTTACACACACACCAACCATGTACACACACTGCGTGGTGAACACATCTGGACATGACGATGCCAATGACTTAACACCATACAGGATGCTGCCTATCTAACCAGCCTCACTCTCAATTGTGACCTACCAAAAGATTGGAGCTCTTCTATACAAACTACCCAGGGCTTAATGCAGATATGCTGATACGTTTTTACAAAGGGCTGTTATTTAATGTTTTTACAAAGGGCTGTTATTTAATGTTTTTACAAAGGGCTGTTATTTAATGTTTTTACAAAGGGCTGTTATTTAATGTTTTTACAAAGGGCTGTTATTTAATGTTTTTACAAAGGGCTGTAATTCAACGTTTTTTATTTACCTTGCAACGCGTTATATGTGTGCTTAGTAAACACCATTCACACGTGTTAACCAACCATGTACACACACCACCGTTGAAACCACCGTTACATGCGATACGTAGCACATTTAAACTGCATTAACATGGCATACGTAATGTGTTTAAACTGCCTTTACATGCGATATGCAATGTGTTTAAACTATCTTAACATGGGATCCGTAATGTGTTTAAGCTGCCTTTAAATGCGATGCGTAGCACATTTAAACTACATTAACATGGAATACGTAATGTGTTTAAACTGCCTTTACATGCGATATGCGATGCGTTTAAATTAAATTAACATGGGGCACGCAATGTGTTTAAACTGCCTTTGCATGGGATACTTAATGTGCTTAAACTCCATTTACATGGGATAAGTAATGTGTTTAAACTATCTTAACATGGGATATGTAATGTGTTTAAACTACATTAACATGGGGCACGTAATGTTTTTAAACTGCCTTTACATGGGAATGCAATGTATATAAACTACATTTACATGGGATACGTAATGTGTTTAAACTACCTCAACATGGGATACGTAATGTGTTTAAACTACCTCAACATGGGATACGTAATGTGTTTAAACTACCTTATCATGGGATACGTGATGTGTTTAAACTACCTTTACGTACATTACGCTTGTGTTTAGACTGACTTTATACGGTAAACATAATGTGTTTCAATGACATTTACATGGGATACATGTTGTGTGCACACTACCTTTACATGTTGGCGGGCTCGTAAAATCATCTGGCCAACACATCAGTGGCTAGTTTGACTGGATCCATTGAGTGACCAATACATCCGTGGATAGTTTGACTGGATCCATTGAGTGACCAACACATCAGTGGCTAGTTTGACTGGATCCATTGAGTGACCAATACATCCGTGGATAGTTTGACTGGACCCATTGAGTGACCAACACATCAGTGGCCAACTTTTGTGGACATTCCCTTTGTGTCATTATAAGTTGTAGTTGTTGGTTGTTTAAACGCGTCTTGAAGCGATGTGTTGTAGTCAGGGGCGAAGCTAGAGTAAGTGTCGTCCGGGGTGGACCAAAATGTTCGCCGCCCCCACCCTTGACAAAAACAGTGAAGTTGACCTTGAATCTATTTCAGTCTCTCTCCATGTAAAGAGAAATGAGCTGTAATGGGGCGCAAAGACCCTTCCGCGCCCCCTCTTTTCCACTGCCACAGGTTGTGTTGTTAGGGCGCCAAGGCATTGTGTGTTGTTAGGGCGCCAAGGCATTGTGTGTTGTTAGGACGCCAAGGCATTGTGTGTTGTTAGGACGCCAAGGCATTGTGTGTTGTTAGGACGCCAAGGCATTGTGTGTTGTTAGGACGCCAAGGCATTGTGTGTTGTTAGGACGCCAAGGCATTGTGTGTTGTTAGGACGCCAAGGCATTGTGTGTTGTTAGGACGCCAAGGCATTGTGTGTTGTTAGGACGCCAAGGCATTGTGTGTTGTTAGGACGCCAAGGCATTGTGTGTTGTTAGGACGCCAAGGCATTGTGTGTTGTTAGGACGCCAAGGCATTGTGTGTTGTTAGGACGCCAAGGCATTGTGTGTTGTTAGGACGCCAAGGCATTGTGTGTTGTTAGGACGCCAAGGCATTGTGTGTTGTTAGGACGCCAAGGCATTGTGTGTTGTTAGGACGCCAAGGCATTGTGTGTTGTTAGGACGCCAAGGCATTGTGTGTTGTTAGGACGCCAAGGCATTGTGTGTTGTTAGGACGCCAAGGCATTGTGTGTTGTTAGGACGCCAAGGCATTGTGTGTTGTTAGGACGCCAAGGCATTGTGTGTTGTTAGGACGCCAAGGCATTGTGTGTTGTTAGGACGCCAAGGCATTGTGTGTTGTTAGGACGCCAAGGCATTGTGTGTTGTTAGGACGCCAAGGCATTGTGTGTTGTTAGGACGCCAAGGCATTGTGTGTTGTTAGGACGCCAAGGCATTGTGTGTTGTTAGGACGCCAAGGCATTGTGTGTTGTTAGGACGCCAAGGCGTGTTGTGTTGTTAGGACGCCAAGGCCTGTTGTGTTGTTAGGACGCCAAGGCCTGTTGTGTTGTTAGGACGCCAAGGCCTGTTGTGTTGTTAGGGCGCCAAGGCCTGTTGTGTTGTTAGAACGCCAAGACATGTTGTGTTGTTAGGACGCCAAGGCCTGTTGTGTTGTTAGGACGACAAGGCCTGTTGTGTTTTATGAAACAAAGTGTGTGTGTGTGTGTTTGTGCAAGAAAGGGGGAGTTTAATATGATGAGTTATGGTTCTTTCTTGTCCTGTGTCATCTGGATTCAGTTTACGGGTAGAGCCGATTCCGAGTAGTGCTGTAATCATAGCGTAACTTGATGTAATCATAGCGTAACTTGATGTAATCATAGCGTGACTTGATGTAATCATATCCTGACTTACTGTAATCATAGCCTGACTTGCTGTAATCATAGCGTAACTTGATGTAATCATAGCGTGACTTGATGTAATCATATCCTGACTTACTGTAATCATAGCCTGACTTGCTGTAATCATAGCGTAACTTGATGTAATCATAGCGTGACTTGATGTAATCATATCCTGACTTACTGTAATCATAGCCTGACTTGCTGTAATCATAGCGTAACTTGATGTAATCATAGCGTGACTTGATGTAATCATATCCTGACTTACTGTAATCATAGCCTGACTTGCTGTAATCATAGCGTAACTTGATGTAATCATAGCGTGACTTGATGTAATCATATCCTGACTTACTGTAATCATAGCCTGACTTGCTGTAATCATAGCGTAACTTGATGTAATCATAGCGTGACTTGATGTAATCATATCCTGACTTACTGTAATCATAGCCTGACTTGCTGTAATCATAGCGTAACTTGATGTAATCATAGCGTGACTTGATGTAATCATATCCTGACTTACTGTAATCATAGCCTGACTTGCTGTAATCATAGCGTAACTTGATGTAATCATAGCGTGACTTGATGTAATCATATCCTGACTTACTGTAATCATAGCCTGACTTGCTGTAATCATAGCGTAACTTGATGTAATCATAGCGTGACTTGATGTAATCATAGCGTAACTTGATGTAATCATATCCTGACTTACTGTAATCATAGCCTGACTTGCTGTAATCATAGCGTAACTTGATGTAATCATAGCGTGACTTGATGTAATCATATCCTGACTTACTGTAATCATAGCCTGACTTGCTGTAATCATAGCGTAACTTGATGTAATCATAGCGTGACGTGCTGTTATCATAGCGTGACTTGCTGTAATCATATCCTGACTTACTGTAATCATAGCCTGACTTGCTGTAATCATAGCGTGACTTGATGTAATCATAGCGTGACTTGATGTAATCATAGTGTGACTTGCTGTAATGATGGCTCACGTGATGTAATCATTGCGTGACGTTCTGTAATCATTGCGTGACGTAACACTACTCAACGACGCTGTTGAAGTGTTTGGTGTACAAATGGAAAGCGTTTAAGCGAATGGTGTACAAATGGAAAGCGTTTAAGCGAATTTTGTACAAATATATACATTATTTACTCTGAAGGTGTAGAGATGTGTATTGTTTTAACGGCTGGTGCACAGTGGGACTGTGTACAAATAGGTAGTCTTTAAGTGGAACGTGCCCAAATGGAAAGTTTTATAGGTGGACACTGTACACTTAAGGATTTCTAAATAGATGATGCACTTGTGAAGAATGTACGCACGGTTGATTTAGTAATTTATATTATGGTGCACACGTGTACAGTGTGCATGGTGCACAGGTGTACAGTGTGTATGGTGCACAGGTGTACAGTGTGTATGGTGCACAGGTGTACAGTGTGTATGGTGCACAGGTGTACAGTGTGTATGGTGCACAGGTGTACAGTGTGTATGGTGCACAGGTGTACAGTGTGTACATATATGGTTCACAGGCGGATGATGTAATTATTGATGGCGTACGATTTGATGGTGTACAATTGGTTAGTGTATGATTGAATTGTGTACAAATGATTGATGTATGATTGGATGATGTACAACTGATTGGCGTATGATTGGATGGTGTACAACTGGTTAGTGTATGATTGAATTGTGTACAAATGATTGGTGTGTGATTGGATGATGTACAACTGATTGGCGTATGATTGGATGGTGTACAATTGGTTAGTGTATGATTGAATTGTGTACAAATGATTGGTGTATGATTGGATGATGTACAACTGATTGGCGTATGATTGGATTGGATGGTGTACAATTGGTTAGTGTATGATTGAATTGTGTACAAATGATTGGTGTATGATTGGATGATGTACAACTGATTGGCGTATGATTGGATGGTGTACAATTGGTTAGTGTATGATTGAATTATGTACACATGATTGGTGTATGATTGGATGATGTACAACTGATTGGTGTATGATTGGATGGTGTACAATTGGTTAGTGTATGATTGAATTGTGTACAGATGATTGGTGTATGATTGGATGATGTACAACTGATTGGCGTATGATTGGATGGTGTACAATTGGTTAGTGTATGATTGAATTGTGTACAAATGATTGGTGTATGATTTGATGATGTACAACTGATTGGCGTATGATTGGATGGTGTACAATTGGTTAGTGTATGATTGAATTGTGTACAAATGATTGGTGTATGATTGGATGATGTACAACTGATTGGCGTATGATTGAATGGTGTACAACTGGTTAGTGTATGATTGAATTGTGTACAAATGATTGGTGTGTGATTGGATGATGTACAACTGATTGGCGTATGATTGGATGGTGTACAATTGGTTAGTGTATGATTGAATTGTGTACAAATGATTGGTGTATGATTGGATGATGTACAACTGATTGGCGTATGATTGGATGGTGTACAATTGGTTAGTGTATGATTGAATTGTGTACAAATGATTGGTGTATGATTGGATGATGTACAACTGATTGGCGTATGATTGGATGGTGTACAATTGGTTAGTGTATGATTGAATTGTGTACAAATGATTGGTGTATGATTGGATGATGTACAACTGATTGGCGTATGATTGGATGGTCTACAATTGATTGGTGTATGATTGGGTTGCATTTTAATTTAAGTTACCAAGGCTTAACGTAGCACACTTTGAGAATATGTGTAAATCAAGGAATCAGTAACATTACCACACCAAAGTCGATACAGTAACATTACCATACCAAAGTCGGTACAATAACATTACCATACCAAAGTCGATACAGTAACATTACCATACCAAAGTCGGTACAGTAACATTACCATACCAAAGTCGATACAGTAACATTACCACACCAAAGTCGATACCGTAACATTACCATACCAAAGTCGATACAGTAACATTACCACACCAAAGTCGATACAGTAACATTACCCTACCAAAGTCGACACAGTAACATTACCATACCAAAGTCGATACAGTAACATTACCCTACCAAAGTCGGTACAGTAACATTACCATACCAAAGTCGATACAGTAACATTACCATACCAAAGTCGATACCGTAACATTACCATACCAAAGTCGATACAGTAACATTACCCTACCAAAGTCGATACAGTAACATTACCCTACCAAAGTCGATACAGTAACATTACCCTAGCAAAGTCGATACAGTAACATTACCCTACCAAAGTCGATACAGTAACATTACCATGACAAAGTCGACACAGTAACATTACCCTACCAAAGTCGATACAGTAACATTACCCTACCAAAGTCGATACAGTAACATTACCCTACCAAAGTCGATACAGTAAGCCCAGTGTTTTCTCCCACTATATAAAGCAACAAATCGATAAAAGCCTCAAGTCTGTTAATCTCGACCACACTGCTCTCCGTGTGTCTCAGTGTGTCTCGTGGTGTCGGGCACCGAGTGTGTCCCCCGATATGTCCTTCTAGATATTATCTCTGGATTAGACTTATCCCGCCATTTCTCTCTCTCTCTCTCTCTCTCTCTCTCTTTCTCTCTCTCTCTCTTTCTCTCTCTCTCTCTCTCTCTCTCTCTCTCTCTCTCTCTCTCTCTCTCTCTCTCTCTCTCTCTCTCTCTCTCTCTCTCTCTCTCTCTCTCTCTCTCTTACTTCTTATGTTTCTCCCTCTCTCTCTCTCTCTCTCCCTCTCACCCCTCTGCGTATGGCTGCGTGTGTGTGTGACTTTGCGTGCGCGCGTGTGTCTATATCTCTCTAAATCCAAGTCTCCATTTCAGCCCTCGCCCACCCCCCGTCAGCTCCTGATTAATCTTCAGTCTTACCTTCTGGTGGAGCAACGCATTGTTTGGGTTCCCCCTCGGCATGTGGTTGGTTGTTGTTTTGTGGTTGACGCATACCGTCCAATGAAGAACTGGACAGAGTTGTTTAGATGAGACAATACGTAGCCACAGTGATCATACTTTGGTCTATTCATGAAATTGATTGCGTATTTCATTCATTCATTTCAACCAGCTCATTCAATGGCGCATTCAAATCCACCTGGTCTCTTTCAATCCACCTGGTCTCATTCAATCCACCTGGTCTCATTCAATCCACCTGGACTCATTCAAGTCATCTGGTAAAATGCAATCCATCTGGTCTCATTTACTACCCTGATATCATTCGATCCACATGGTCTTACTGATTGGACTGGGTCTCAATCAGTTCATATGGTCTCATTTAATCCATATGGTATAAGTCAATTCGCTTGGTCTCATTCCATCCATAGGGTCTATTCAATCCAGCCAGACTGTTTCTATCCTCAATCCTCAATTCATTCCATTCAATGGAAGACTCTAATCCCGGGAATGGTATCTGGTTTCTTTTGTTGTCTTACCAGTGTATGTATGAACTGAAGGGATTATCCCCGAGTGGGATATGTGTGTTTAAACACTGCTGACACTGTCTACTGTAGTTGTTCTCATGTGGTTTGTAACTGTCTACTGGTGGTTTTCACATGGTGATATTTAACTATCTGGTGATGGTGTCCATATGTGGTATGTAAATGTTTAGTTAGTGTGTCCATATGTGGTAGTGTAACCGTCTAGTGGTGGTGTCCATATGTGGTATGTAACTGTGTAGTGATGGTGTGCATATGTGGTATGTAACCGTCTAGTGGTGGTCTGCATAATATGTGGTATGTAACCAACATCTGTACCCACCCCCGACGACGCCTTATAACGTGTAATATAACATTTGACTTGACCACATCTGTAATATTTACAACAATTCTCGACCCCCCCTCCCTTCCTCATTCTCCACCGCCCCGATAAAACCGAATAAAAAGCCCCCCAAAAAGCCTAAGCAAGAGCTTTTTTTTAAATTGTGTTCATGTAAGCAACAACAACAACAACAACACCACCAACAACACCACCACCAACAACAACAACAACAACAACACTACCAACAACACCAACAACAACAACAACAACAACAACACCACCAACAACAACAACAACAACACCACCAACAACAACAACCAAACCACAATCTAGTTGTTCACCTAGGGCCAATGGCGTAGATTTGGAAATGAGACACTTTGACAAAATAAGAATTATTATTATTATTATTATTTTTTATTTTTTTTAAATATGCATACATCAAACTAATTGTTACACAGCGTTACTGTCGCCAACCCTCACGTCCTTATGACATAATATAACATATGCTCCTAATTGTTCATGTATGTATCATACTGACCCGTTAGAGCAATTGTGTATTGTCATATATATGGCATCCTTCCGTCTTCGCGAGACCAAGTAGAAGCTGTGTCCATTTCATCGAATGGCTCACTGTGCCGATCCTGGAACTACAGTCTGGGTTGCATTTCTCGCAGAAGAATATTGAGTCCAGGTTAGATTTGGCCTTCGTTTTGCGCATCATCTGCCTTTTTGACTCCTTCATACACTACCATAACAAAGTCGTTTCCTTCATACACTACCATAACAAAGTCGATTATTTCATACACTACCATAACAAAGTTGATTCCTTCATACACTACCATAACAGTCGATTCCTTCATACACTACAATAACAAAGTCGATTCCTTCATACACTACCATAACAAAGTCGATTCCGTCATACGCTACCATAACAATGTCGATTATTTCATACACTACCATAACAAAGTCGATTCCGTCATACACTACCATAACAAAGTCGATTATTTCATACACTACCATAACAAAGTTGATTCCTTCATACACTACCACAACAAAGTCGATTCCTTCATACACCAGCTGGAATGTCTTTCGGCAATGATCTCCCATTTGTTGATTTCAATGATGGCTTCCCTCTTGCCCCTTTTGCAAATGTCCTTAAATCTCAGTTGGGGCCGTCCAATCAGCCTGATCCCTTCGGCTAACTCTTCATGCAGCAGCTTCTTTGGCATATGGCCTTCCTCCATTCTCGCCTAATCAGCCAAACATGTTAGCACGTTCCAAGACCTCTGTATTTGTGTACCATGTTCTCCCATCAAATGCGTAAAATGCGACATGGACATATTTACACTTTACTGCCATATTGGGAGCGTACTGAGCACACATGACAGGCAAAGTATCGATACCATGTATTCGCCTTGAGACTTACGGAAAGCGCACTTTTGCATTTGTCGGCCCAACAATTTGGAACGCACTTCCAGTCGCTCTCAGAAACAGCCAGACACTGAAGTCCTTTAAAACCGATTTAAAATCACATCTATTTCGCAAACACCTTCTGGGGTGATGCTATCTACCATCTTTTTTTCAGTCAATGTATATTGGCTTGTGTTGCTTACGGTTGAAACGGGATGAAAGACTTTGACTTGGTATGCTCGTATGTAGCTTTATAGTGTTGCGTCTGTTTTTTAAATGTGGTAAATTTTAGATTGTTTTTATTTCTCGTTTTAATATGGTTGACTTTGTACCGCGCTTCGAGCTTTTGGGGATGAATTGTCTTTTTCAAATAAACTTTAGTATTAGTAGTATTATATGTTGTCCACACTTCACTGCCTTTTTGGCAGCGTATTGACCACAAATGACTGACATACGTGGTCCACACTTCCTTCCCTTATTAGGAGCGTACTGAGCACACATGACTGCGCATATGTGGTCCACACTTTACTGACCTATTGGGAGCGTATTGAGCACACTTGCCTTATAGACGCTGAGATGTGTGTTTTCATTGAGTATAGGATTATTCACGCCACCTAATTCTATGCAGCAACAGTTGCTACTGCCTTTGTATAGAAGTCTGTGATGTAATTGTGTTATTTGTGTATAGAACATACTGGCTTAATTCATTTTTAAAAAAAATAACATATCGACGCAATACGGTAGTTGGGTATACAGCAATATTGACGTCATACAACACATGTTATGTAGAACAGAAGGACGTAATAAATTATATGTAGATCGTTTATTTTAAATTAAACATATTCAAAAATTGTATCTATAAAAATGTTGACGGAATACAATAATCGTATCTATAAAAATGTTGACGGAATACAATAATTGTATCTATAAAAAAGTTGACGGAATACAATTATTGTGCATATAAAAATTTTGACGGAAGACAATAATTGTGTATATAAAAATGTTGACGGAAGACAATAATTGTGTGTATTACACTATTGACGTATTCGAGTATACTGTTTATCTAACATTGCCGACGGCTGTATAAACAGCCCTGTTTCTCATATGTGCCCATCTCTCTTGTATGGTAACACGCATGCCTGGCTTGGAGCAAATAGATATCTTTAAAAATAATATTTTTTGCCGATAACAGCTGGGTCTCGTATTGATAGATCAGACAGATCGTTCGTACACTGGTTCTCACGCGTTGAGACCGGGGCGCACGTATTGTGAGACACCGGTGTTATCACACGGCGGTGTAGTCGTCTAAATTAGCGTGTTTGTTTGCTTGTGTGTGTGTGGTATTTTCGCTGTGGGTGGGGTGGGGGGTGGGGGAAATTGTGCATTTTAGGCAATCGGCTAACAAAGAAAAGGGGGAGCCAGGATCTCTGAGCAAGGAGCAGACGGGGTTATTAGGTATTGGGCAACCCAGTGAGTTAAGCTAGGTTTGTGGTACTAAGATCATCAGGGAGTGGGGCAATTAACTGACACATGGTTGGGGCCGTATGATAACCTAATTTTGGGGTAGTTGATTGACAGATGGTTTGGGCAAAAGACCGTACACAGTTTGGGGCAACACACTAATCAAGGTTTGGGACAACACACTAATCAAGGTTTGGGACAACACACTAATCAAGGTTTGGGACAACACATTAATCAAGGTTTGGGACAACACACTAATCAAGGTTTTGGGGGAATACTAATCAAGGTTTGGGGCAATACAAATAAAGGTTTGGGCCAATGTACTATCTAATGTATAGGGCAATGGACTAATCAAGGTTTGGAGCACCATCCCAATCATAGTTTGTGGCAATATCAAGTGTGTCAGCGTGTGCTACTTTGTTTAACCTCTGTTCAGTACACTCTAGCCCTCCACCCTCCTTTTGGTGATACACTGTACCCCACATGCCTCCCCTCTTATGATACACTGTACCCCACATGCCTCCCCTCTTATGATACAGTGTGCCACACATGCCTCCCCTCTTATGATACACTGTACCCCACATGCCTCCCCTCTTATGATACACTGTACCCCACATGCCTCCCCTCTTATGATACACTGTACCCCTCCCCTATTATGATACACTGTACCCCACATGCCTCCCCTCTTATGATACACTGTACCCCACATGCCTCCCCTTTTATGATACACTGTGCCCCTCCCCTATTATGATACACTGTACCCCACATGCCTCCCCTCTTATGATACACTGTACCCCACATGCCTCCCCTCTTATGATACACTGTACCCCACATGCCTCCCCTCTTATGATACACTGTACCCCACATGCCTCCCCTCTTATGATACACTGTGCCCCTCCCCTATTATGATACACTGTGCCCCACATGCCTCCCCTCTCATGATACACTGTACCCCCCAAGCATCCCCTCTTATGATACAATATTCCGAATCTACCATCCCATCTTATGATACAGTATACCCCATCTATCTTGCCATCTTATGATACAATTTACCCCATCCGTCCTGCTATCTTATGATACAATTTACCCCATCCACCCTGACATTTTACGATACAAGGTACCACCTCCATCCCCCCCATGCTACTATATGCCCCATCCGGCCTGCCTTGTACCACAAACCATATATCCATAATTACAAATTTCCCCAAAGGGGGGGGGGGTGTGACCTGACTGGTTCTATAATATCGATCTGTCCACGGAGACCCGTGTAAAGGGGGCGTGACAATACACCGAAACCAATTCTTAAACATTAAGACAGGGGGAGACAACCGTAGGTTTTATTAAGGGAAGAAAAAACAAACGGAGTGAATCGGAGGGGGGAGGGGGTGTTAAAAAGTTTCTGTGCCTGGGAACATGCTCTCCTCACCAATGGAACAGGGAAGATAATCTAGTTGAAGGGAGGGAACGAGCTATGTGTTTGACACATTAAACAAAAAAAAATCAGGGGGATGACACCGAAGTAAGGGGGACAACAAAATAGGGTTATAACACGAATGAAAGGGAGACAAGACGTGTGTGAAATGGGATGTAACTAGGGTGGATGAAAGGGAGACAAGATGTGTGTTAAATGGGTTGTAACTAGGGTGGATGAAAGGGAGACAAGATGTGTGTTAAATGTGTTGTGGCTAGGATAGTGAAAGGGAGACAAGACGTGTGTTAAATGGGATGTGGCCAGGATAGTGAAAGGGATACAAGATGTGTGTTAAATAAGATGTGGCTAGGATAGATGAAAGGGAGAAAAGACGTGAGTTAATTTGGATGTGGCTAGGATATGTGTAAGGGACACAAGTTGTGTGTAAATTGGATGTGGCTAGGATATTTGTAAGAGACACAAATTGTCATATTGGGTGACGTAATGGGATAGTTACCTTGCTGTTTGTTACCTTGTTTAATCAATGCGATAGTTACCTTGCTGTTTGTTACCTTGTTTAATCCATACGATAGTTACCTTGCTGTTTGTTACCTTGTTTAATTCATACGATAGTTACCTTGCTGTTTGTTACCTTGTTTAATCCATACGATAGTTACCTTGCTGTTTGTTATCTTGTTTAATCCACCTGTTAGTTACCTTAAAATGTCATCAACGAGAAACCATTAACACCCCCCCCCCCCNGTGAAAGGGAGACAAGACGTGTGTTAAATGGGATGTGGCCAGGATAGTGAAAGGGATACAAGATGTGTGTTAAATAAGATGTGGCTAGGATAGATGAAAGGGAGAAAAGACGTGAGTTAATTTGGATGTGGCTAGGATATGTGTAAGGGACACAAGTTGTGTGTAAATTGGATGTGGCTAGGATATTTGTAAGAGACACAAATTGTCATATTGGGTGACGTAATGGGATAGTTACCTTGCTGTTTGTTACCTTGTTTAATCAATGCGATAGTTACCTTGCTGTTTGTTACCTTGTTTAATCCATACGATAGTTACCTTGCTGTTTGTTACCTTGTTTAATTCATACGATAGTTACCTTGCTGTTTGTTACCTTGTTTAATCCATACGATAGTTACCTTGCTGTTTGTTATCTTGTTTAATCCACCTGTTAGTTACCTTAAAATGTCATCAAAGAGAAACCATTAACCCCCCCCCCCCCACACACACCCTCAACCCGGACACCCACAGACAGATGCCCATGCCGGAAGCCAGCATGTTACCCGGCTGATGGCGAATGACCGGTTTCTTGGCAAGCGTCGTCCGGACCCTGTGTCCGGTCCTGTTTAATAATGTAGTATCCCATGTCCCGGCCCATGGATTCCTGTCTGCTTATTAATGGCTGTGGTCACTCATGGGCAAATGGAGATATGGCGCCCTGAGACAGAAAGAGATGGAGAGAGACCGAGGGGGAGGGAGAGAGAGACAGAGATAGGGAGAAACAGAGGGGTGAAAAAGAGAGAGAGAGGGGCGTGGGAGGGGAGGGGGAGAGGGAGGTTGGAAAGGAAGAGAGAGAGAGAGAAAGAGAGAGAGAGCGAATATGGTTTCCTGATTAAAACATGTGTTTTTTGTTACTGTGACTAATGATCCAAACTTTTACAATTGACTGTTTTTGTAAGTCAATATGTGAGTGATCTGAGCATTAGAGAAGAAGATAGAAAAGTGTTCAAGATCATAATCTCATGCACAACATACGGAATTGTTGTCTTTGTTTAAAAAATGAAATGGTAATTTTCTGGGCATTTCCCTTCCCCGACACTGTCTCTCTCACCACCACCTCCTCTGGCATGCGTACACCCCTGGCTAAGAACTCCTGATCTAGGTCATACACCTAATCCCCCCCCCGACCAAGAACTCCTGATCTAGGTCATGCACCTAATCCCCCCCCCGGCTAAGAACTCCTGATCTAGGTCATGCACCTAATCCCCACCCCCCCCCGCACTAAGAACTCCTGATTTAGGTCATGCACCTAATGTCGACGGAGCGGTTTCAACATTTATATGTTTTTTTACAAGAAGAGTCTGGCTGTGTGCTATTTATAGACTGACACACAAAAAAGCGCTCACACATCTAACACGGATATGAGCGTCACTTACGGCTTCATGGGCCATGACGAAATCTCAGACATTAGATACAGTCATCCCCCCTCCCTAACCCCCAACCCCCCCACCCATTCTGTGCCCCGCCCCCCGGCCTGTTCATGCGGATAGTTGCTTTAATTTCAGTTGCATGAATAGCATGAATACCGTGGGGGTGGGGGTGGGGGTGGGGTTAAAAGAACGAATGAAGCTGGTGTTAGGGGTGTAGTTAAAAGAACGCACAAGGGTGGGGTTAGGGGTGGAGTTAAAAGAACGCACAAGGGTGGAGGTAGGGGTGGAGTTAAAAGAACGAACGAGGGTGGAGGTAGGGGTGGAGTTAAAAGAACGAACGAGGGTGGGGTTAGGGATGGAGTTAAAAGAACGAACGAGGGTGGAGGTAGGGGTGTAGTTAAAAGAACGAACGAGGGTGGAGGTAGGGGTGGAGTTAAAAGAACGAAAGAGGGTGGGGTTAGGGGTGGAGTTAAAAGAACGAACGAGGGTGGGGTTAGGGATGGAGTTAAAAGAACGAACGAGGGTGGAGGTAGGGGTGTAGTTAAAAGAACGAACGAGGTCGGGGTTAGGGGTGGAGTTAAAAGAACGCACGAGGGTGGGGTTAGGGGTGGAGTTAAAAGAACGCACGTGGGTGGAGGTAGGGGTTGAGTTAAAAGAACGAACGAGGGTGGGGTTAAGGGTGGAGTTAAAAGATCGCACGTGGGTGGAGGTAGGGGTTGAGTTAAAAGAACGAACGAGGGTGGGGTTAGGGGTGGAGTTAAAAGAACGCACGTGGGTGAAGGTAGGGGTTGAGTTAAAAGAACGAACGAGGGTGGGGTTAGGGGTGGAGTTAAAAGAACGCACGTGGGTGAAGGTGGGGGTTGAGTTAAAAGAACGCACGAGGGTGGGGTTAGGGGTGGAGTTAAAAGAACGCACGAGGATGGGGTTAGGGGTGGAGTTAAAAGATCGCACGTGGGTGGAGGTAGGGGTTGAGTTAAAAGAACGAACGAGGGTGGGGTTAGGGGTGGAGTTAAAAGAACGCACGTGGGTGAAGGTCGGGGGTTAAGTTAAAAAAAACGCACGAGGGTGGGGTTAGGGGTGGAGTTAAAAGAACGAACGAGGGTGGAGGTAGGGGTGTAGTTAAAAGAACGCACGTGGGTGAAGGTGGGGGTTGAGTTAAAAGAACGCACGAGGGTGGGGTTACGGGTGGAGTTAAAAGAACGCACGTGGGTGGGGTTATGGGTTGAGTTAAAAGAACGCACGAGGATGGGGTTAGGGGTGGAGTTAAAAGAACGCACGTGGGTGAAGGTAGGGGTTGAGTTAAAAGAACGAACGAGGGTGGGGTTAGGGGTGGAGTTAAAAGAACGCACGCGGGTGGGGTTATGGGTTGAGTTAAAAGAACGCGCGAGGATGGGGGTAGGGGTGGAGTTAAAAGAACGCACGAGGGTGGCGGTAGGGGTGGAGTTAAAAGAACGAAAGATGGTGGGGTAGGGGTGGAGTTTAAAGAACGCACGAGGGTGGGGGTAGGGGTGGAGTTAAAAGAACGCCCGAGGGTGGCGGTAGGGGTGGAGTTAAAAGAACGCACGAGGGTGGGGGTAGGGGTGGAGTTAAAAGAACGCACGAGGGTGGGGGTAGGTGTGTTTTTGTTTGATAGTCTATAAAGTGCGTGTTTTTTCTAAAGCTACTTTTATTCCACGTTTGGTTGCTTCCATTTTCAACATATGAAATATTCATAACTTCAGATCTACTCTTAAGATGTATGATCATGGACTAAAGGAGAGATTCAGGATTGTGATGCAAGCATGGCTGTATCATAAAATGCTATCTTAAGAAAGTTTTTTAAAATGTTTTTTTATGTGTTTTTTTTTAATATATATATATTTTTTAAAAAACATACACATGTGTTTAAGATCCATCGGCTCTTACACAAAATACGACCAGCCATTAAGATTTCAAATCAAAGGTTAAAAAAATAATTTTTAAAAATGTTTAAATCTTTTCATAAATCTGTATTGAAGATATCATTTTAGTTAAGGATTGGCGTCAAAGAAATCTAATTTTCTAGGCGCATGCATCACTTATGGAGTGAGTTTGTCATTCGGCATATCAGACGTCTCTTACATGCACTGAATGGGTGACGTCGTTACACTGGCTAACCTGCGAGGACGTCACTGTGAAGGCTTAATTAAACTGTGACGTCATTGCACCGGCTGAACCCAGGAGGACGGCGTTGTTCTGTCTAACCGCGTGATGACGTCATTGCACCGGCTGGCTAAGTGATGACGTCATTGTTCCGTCTAACCGCGTGATGACGTCACTGTTCCGTCTTTCCATGTGATGATGTCACCGTTCCGTCTAAACACGTGATGACATCGTTGTGGGGTTGACAAGTGCTACTTCTACACTGCATACTGCCTCTTATTAAGTTCACACTGTTAATGGGCCTTAAGCACTTTAGCACTGCATAGTGCTCGTAAATATTTTGATAAAGATCGTACATATCTTGGTCATTTCTTACCTTATACATCTGACCTAATTACAGTATACTTTTGACCTACTTAAGTATGTATCTGACCTACTTACAATGTGCATCTGACCTACTTTCATTTTGCATAATACCTGCTTCCAGTATACATCTGACCTACTTACAGTATACATCTGACCTAGTTACAAAAAATTAAAAATTAATACAGCCTGTTCCCTGTACGGTGATGCACCTTTGTTTATTCGAACAGTATCGATACTTTCCCATCTTGCACAGCCTCATTCAGTGGCGTCTCTATGGTTAGTGTCGCTTTGGGCGGGCCACGATCTTTGCCGCCCCACCACCATTAACTCTCCAGTTGACCGAATAGGTCGCCCCTCTAAATAATCCAACACCCCCACCCCCACCTTTCTACGCCCCCAGACCTCATGACTACTATAGTCGTATACTGGTTCTATGAAGTTACTTAGACCTGACCTACTTGCATACACCAGACCATCAGTGGTGTTTGTGCTGGTCCTATACTTAGGGTATTAACTAAGACACAGTCTATAACGTTGGTCAAACAAATTACCCAGAATTCCCTTTCTGCGAGGGATGACCTCTGTTCATTCCCTGTCACTAAAACTTATCCTCCAACCCAACTTCCTTGGTGGCTGTAGATCGGACCAATCGCCGCTTGAGTTATGTCCCGCCCCCCGGGCTTGGGGCGCCGACAGTAGATCTGGCCAATCAATAGAGATCAAACGGAACGTTTTCATGTCTAGTTAATACTGCCCGGCCCACAATGCATTAGTTCTGTCTATAGCACCCAGTCCATTACGCTATTAATAAGTGGTCTGCTTTTTTTGTGTTTTTTTGGTGTGGTGTATTTTATTAGGGAAGGGGGGGGGGTGCATTTTTGTGTTTTTTTGGTGTGGTGTATTTTATTAGGGAAGGGGGGGTGCATTTTTGTGTTTTTGTTTTTTTAGTCCATTGATGTCTCAAACGGGGGAGTCACCACTAAAATGTGTGGCGGGGACCCTGAAGCCCGTTTCAAGCGGTCCCTCTGGTGATCCAGGTAGTACGTGAAGCAGTGGCGCAGTACGGTGGTGGCGGCACCGCCACTCTACAGCTTGACGAACATGCCACCCCTCCAGATACACACCAAAAAATAAAAAAAAATAAAAAAAACACGAAACAAATTGGACTAAGAAGATGTTAATGGCCGCCGTCGCTAGGCGACGCCTGGAAACACGCGCCATCTTTACGGTGCTGTGATGACGTCAATCGCTACGGGGGGGGGGGAGGAATACCTTTTATTTATTAGTATAATCTCTATTAATGTATTGTTGTTTGATATGAAAAGGGGAGGTATAATCAGCGCACACTTGGGGTATGTGTTGAACTCGTGCAATGACTTCTGTGTTGTCTCCAATCATCTTAGCTTGGTTGTAGTTTGTCATTGTCAGTTATAAATGACTTCATACACTAAACTGAATTGGGTTAGTGTTCAAGTAGAGGTTGATACGAAGGCAAAGGCAGATCGGGGGGTTTGATGGTGTTGGTTGGTCGTGGATGGTAGGAGTGGTCGTGGATGGCATGGTTGGATGTGGATGGTAGGAGTGGTCATGGATGGTAGGAGTGGTCATGGATGATATGGGTGGATGTGGATGGTATGAGTTGTCGAGGATGGTATGGGTGGATGTGGATGGTATGAGTTGTCGAGGATGGTATGGGTGGATGTGGATGGTATGAGTTGTCGTGGATGGTATGGGTGGATGGTATGATGGAATGATGGAATGATGGTATGATGGTATGATGGTATAATGGTATTATGGTAAAATGGTATGATGGTATGATGGTATGATGATATGATGGAATGATGGTATGAGGGGGGGGGGGGGGGTGCTGGTTCTCTTTTTATTTGTGTTTCTTCCTTCCCCACCCACCCACCCTCCGCCCCAGAATCAAAGATTCACAAAAAATATTGAAATAAAGAGAGAGAGAGAGAGAGAGAGAGAGAGAGAGAGAGAGAAAGAGGGTTGGGAGTGGGTGTGTGAATAGTTTAGCGAGCCTGTCTTTCTCACTTGTTACAGAAACTCAAATAAGGAGAGAAACAGAAGGGAACAACAAAATCCACCGAAATTCTCAAAAGGCCTGAAATGTGGTGTGTATTGTAATCTGAGGGCGGGCGGAGGAGCGGAGCTGTCACCCACAGATGGCAAGCGGTAAGAAGAGTTGCGGTTCTTGCTAAATAAGTCTTTTGTTTGCGAGTCACCTCCCTTCGTCTCTCCCCACCCTGCCACAGCTTCAATATTCCTGGTCCAACTACACCGTCTGCGTCAATGGGAAACCCCCCCCCCACCCCCCCCCCCCCCCCCCCTCCCCCCCCCCCCCCCCCCCCCCCCCCCCCCCCCATCGTTTACTACCTCCTCCACCACCCCCTCACCCGCCGTACACACAATGGGGTACACAGCTGAGTATCGTACCGGCACTATCTTAGCAATTTCGAGTTCATATTGATCTCCAAACGTTGACTCTGACCTTAAAGCGTCATCTCTGACCTCCAAACGTTGACTCTGACCTCAAAGCGTCATCTCTGACCTCCAAACGTGGACTATGACCTCAAAGCGTCATCTCTGACCTCCAAACGTTGTCTCTGACCTCAAAGCGTCATCTCTGACCTCCAAACGTTGACTCTGACCTCCAAACGTTGACTCTGACCTCAAAGCACAATCTCTGACCTCCAAACGTTGACTCTGACCTCAAAGCGTCATCTCTGACCTCCAAACGTTGACTCTGACCTCAAAGCACAATCTCTGACCTCATAATGTTGACTCTGACCTGAAAGCACAATATCTGACCTACAAACGTTGACTCTGACCTCAAAGCACAATCTCTGACCTCCAAATGTTGACACTCTGACCTAAAAGCGTTAGCCTGACCTCCAAATGTTGACTCTTACCTAAAAGCGTCATTTGTGACTTTCAAACGTTGACATTCTGAACTCAAAGCATCAGTTCTAGACAAACCGTTGACTCTAACCTCCAAACGTTGACTCTAACATCCAAACTTTGACTCTGACGTCGAAACGTTGACGCAGGCCTCCAAACGTTGACCTTGACCTCCAAACAGTGACCGTTAACCCCAAACGTTGGCTCTGATTTTTTTAAACGTTGACCTTGACCTATAGACGTTGATTCTGATTTCAAACGTTGATCTTGACCTATAAATGTTGACTCTAGACTCTGAAACCTCTTCTGGTTTGCCGCAACCCAGGTATTGACGTCGCGCCATCATAATTTCCTTTAAGTCATCGCCTCCAATTCCCTTCAACGGACCCCGACCCCTCATGAACCATCCTATTCTCCTGAGCAGCTGCACGTTGTCGTTCATTCGACTATGTCCCAGGACGCAAACCTCCATAATATCCTTTCAAGACCTCACCAAGGAGACCTATTGTTTCAAGACCTCACCAAGGAGACCTATTGTTTCAAGACCTCACCAAGGAGACCTATTGTTTCAAGACCCCACCGATGAAAATTATTGTTTCAAGACCTCACCATGGAGACCTATTGTTTCAAGACCTCACAAAGGAGACATAGTGTTTCAAGACCTCACCATGGAGACCTATTGTTCAAGACCTCACCATCGAGACCTATTGTTTCAAGAACTCACCATCAGGACATATCAAGACCTCACCTTGGGGATCTATCCTTTGAAGACTTCTCCTGATTAAACTTGTTTTAGAGTGCTCCCGGGGCCAGCGAAAACATACTTGCACACGGTGCGCACGGTGCGAAGTGCGTCCAGTCTCACGTCCTTGTGTCAATTATGCGCACTAATGATAGGTTTGTATCTGAAAGGATTATGAAGGGACTTTGGCAAATATCTGTCTGTCACCGGTCGTCTAGTTCATATCAGTGGTTCAAATATTGTTGGACTGTGAATGCAACATTTGACCAATGGCATTATTCTGAGATTAATTTCTTATTGGTTATTAAAACACTTCTTGGTGTTCATTTCTAGTTTTCACTGCACGGATCATTGGTTTCAAACACTGTGAGACGCTCTTGATCAGCGGTTCTGAAACTTGTGTAATGGTGTACTGCTTGTTCTTATTTCGTATTTCGGCCTGGGTGTCTTTTTGCTTCAGCTCTGTGTTGCACTAGTGGTATGTGCACCACATTTCGAGGACCCCTGTCATAGGTCCAGGTACTACGGGGAATACATCTGCAGCATAATTATGTGTTTTAATAGTTGAGTATGACACCCTGAACAGCTTTGTTATCAAGAATTGTAATAAACTACGACTAGCAACAGCAACCAGAACAGTACCACAACGACCATCAACACCGAAGACAGCCAGGAACAGCACTACAGCCGTCCCCAACAACGACGGAAACAGCAGTTTAAGAAACCACCTCTGTGTAGAGTTTCATTTTCAAGACTGCTACTTTTCTGATAATCTATAGAGATGGAGCTATTTGGGGTGGTAGTTATTTCCCTTGCCGTGGTCTACATTCAAGGAAACATACTGTTATTTGCAGCCATTTGCCTCCCCTTCCCCCCGCCCCGATGGCCAGTTACGCCCACATCTCGTGGTGGCACGCGCGTCGGCTTGATGTATGTGTGTGGTGGAGCCCCACGTGACATGAATGAGGCGGCAATCACTCGTTTACGCCTCGCCAGCGATAAACTTGTTGGTTAATGAGGAGAAGAACGAGGCGTTGGTCTGGTCAGGGGGTTGGTTTGTAGGGCGGCCAGCTTCCGGTCATGGCTGGTCTCTTCGGAGGAAGGACATACCGATGGCGTCGGTGGTGCCAGTGGATGGAGGTAGTAGGGTGGGCGGGGGCAGTGCCTATGGATAACATTAAAAATACATTCAGTCCACGGTGGGGATATGGATCAAGGCCAGGCCAGGGCTAGGATTAGAAAAAGGATCAGGCTGATGTGTCAAGGTCAGAGCTGCGGTGATATGGCAATGATGTGGACTGGGGTCACTGTGTAAATAAAGACAAATTGTATTATAACCATGTCTTATTTTCAAGATGTAATTAGGAATACAATTCTAAATGTGACCCAGCAGGTCCAATGGTTGATGACCTTGACATTGATCGACCAGTTCAGTAACATTTCAGTTCACTGCTATTCAACAATGCATGCATACCGGCAGGGCCGTCGTAACAACATAGGAGGCCCTGGGCACAGCAAGGCACTGCCCCCCCCCCCAAGCAATACAACACACCTGGGCCGTGAGAAGGGGCGAAGGGGGGAGGGGCACTCGTCCGATGCTCAAGCATCGGGGGGGGGGGGGGCAAACAGTTCCTGCTCCCCACCAACTGGGAAATTGGGATTTTAAATCCAATTAAAATAGTTCAATGTTCATGAACAATGTGTCAAGCGTGATGGTTCTGTAAGAGTGAGTCTCCTGGAAACGCGGGGCCCCCTACAAGCGTGGGGGCCTAGGCCAGTGCCCAATGGGCCCATGCCTTAAGACGGCACTGCATACCGGTACCCAACCAACCATCCACCAAACCAATCATCCACCCACCAACCATCCAAACAACCATCCATCAGACCATCAACCCAGCCGTCCCTCCATCTATATACAAATATATGTTTATGTTGTTCACTAAGTTGTGATACTTTTTTTTAATCAACAACCGTTATTATGTATGTAACGTCGTCACTAACGCGTAGGTTCAATAGCGATGTAACGTCCGTCACTAACGCGTTGGTTCAATTAACGACCGTCACTAACGCTCAGCTTCAATAGCGATGTTGCCCGATGTAACGTCCGTCACTAAAGCTTAGGTTCAATGTAACGCCCGTCACTAACGCTTAGGTTCAATAGCGATGTTACCCGATGTAACGTCCGTCACTAACGCTTAGGTTCAATAGCGATGTAACGTCCGTCACCAACGCTTAGGCTCAATGGCGATGTAACGTCCGTCACTAACGCTTAGGCTCAATGGCGATGTAACGTCCGTCACTATCGCTTAGGCTCAATGGCGATGTAACGTCCGTCACTAACGCTTAGGCTCAATAGCGCGCAACATAAAATCCCCAAATGTGGTTCTTAAAACTATTTGCAAGTGCATTTGATGCGTACTATTTTCTTTTGTTTGACGAAAATAGTCTCATTTCTAATATGGTGTAATAGTCTCAATTCTAATATGGTGTAATAGTCTCATTTCTAATATGGTGTAATAGTCTCAATTCTAATATGGTGTAATAGTCTCATTTCTAATATGGTGTAATAGTCTCAATTATAATATGGTGTAATTTGAAGTGAGACTGTTTTCGTAAAACGAAAGCTCACACATTACAGCCTCCATTGTGTGACCGGCTAGCAGTCTAATAACACATATATATAATAGAGTATAGATATAGCTATAAGGATAGAAATTGTGTTCATAGTTTGAATACACTAATTAAAGGCACACTGCATATAAAATTCACCTTGTCCTTCAGAACATACCCACGGCCCCCATAGAAGTGTATCAGAACATACCCACTGGCCCCATAGAAGTGTATCAGAACATACCCACTGGCCCCATAGAAGTGTATCAGAACATACCCACTGGCCCCATAGAAGTGTATCAGAACATACCCACTGCCCCCATAGAAGTGTATCAGAACATACCCACTGGCCCCATAGAAGTGTATCAGAACATACCCACTGCCCCCATAGAATTGTATCAGAACATACCCACTGGCCCCATAGAAGTGTATCAGAACATTCCCACTGCCCCCATAGAAGTGTATCAGAACATACCCACTAGCCCCATAGAAGTGTATCAGAACATTCCCACTGGCCCCATAGAAGTGTATCAGAACATACCCACTGCCCCCATAGAAGTGTATCAGAACATACCCACTGGCCCCATAGAAGTGTATCAGAACATACCTACTGCCCCCATAGAAGTGTATCAGAACATACCCACTAGCCCCATAGAAGTGTATCAGAACATACCCACTGCCCCCATAGAAGTGTATCAGAACATACCCACTGGCCCCATAGAAGTGTATTTTGAGATAAAATTCCACTTCTCTCCATTCGCTTCCGGTTCATGACCTCTAGCGACCCAGCCGCATTAGCTAACCGCCTCGTATCTACATAAATCTCGGAATCTCCATTTCTCCCCCTCTGCCGTATGCATAAATGTAAGTCTCCATTTATATACGTCTCCATTTATAGTTTGTAGGCAGAAATTGAGATGAGTTGAATTTTCACAGTATTGATTTCAAGTATTTGAATTTGAGAGTGGAATAGTGTATACTGCATTGACCGGACACAGCCTCTATTGTATTGGGCCGGAGAAAGTCTCTATTGAACTGGACTGTACAAAACCTCTATTGAATTTGGCGGGGAAAAGCCTCTTGAGCTAGTACAGCTTAATGGACTCCACAAAGCTCACTAATCACACAATACGTTTGGAAATAATTGTTAACTTTAAAAAAAAAAAAAAAAAATCTTAAAGACATCTTTATCATTTTCACGAAAATCCCAACAGATTGTTGCACACAGAGCAGTGAGCGCCTGTTCGCTATTCATTTGAAAATTCAATCCACATATTCAACTGGAGAAACGCAATGAAGGTTTTTAATCGGAAAATAGAATTGGAGAGCGGGCCATTTTTAGGCCTCGTTCAAAAATCGAAAAGGAGGGGGGGGGGGGAATAATCCCCACCTCCCCCATGTCGTAGTCCGTCAGTGTATTATATTGGTCAACTCCTCTGGACAAAGCTGACGTTTTCGGCGGCATGGTGTAGTTCGTAATCGTGGAATCATGGTCACAGATTGAATGGTGTTGTCGGAATGTTGTTGTTTGAATGGTGCTGTCATTGACTTTAGCGACGTTGGTGATACTATAGAATGTTGCACATCAAGTCTTTGTGACTGGTATCTACAACGCGTCGAGTCAAGGTTGGCTGTTGCTACGCGAGACAGACAGAGACAGAGAGAGAGACATAGACAGAGAGAGAGAAGTCGCCTTGGATTATACCTGTGTTTGTTGTTCCCCGACAAGCTTCTAAAATGGACTCTTCTCATTCCGCCTAACCCCTCAAACCCAAACAATCTCTTATCTCGCGGTCGAACTGCAGCCACTTGACTCCCTGACTTAGGGCGCGCTACAAGCACCCACCTGACTCCCTCACTCAGGGCGCGCTACAAGAACCCAACTGACTCCCTGACCCAGGGCGCGCTACAAGCACCCACCTGACTCCCTGACCCAGGGCGCGCTACAAGCAGCCACTTGACTCCCTGACTTAGGGCGCGCTGCAAGCACCCACCTGTCTCCCTGACTCAGGGCGCGCTACAAGCACCCACTTGACTCCCTGACCCAGGACGCGCTACAAGCACCCACTTGACTCCCTGACTCAGGGCGCGCTACAAGCACCCACCTGACTCCCTGACCCAGGGCGCGCTCCAAGCACCCACCTGACTCCCTGACACAGGACGCGCTACAAGCAACCACCTGACTCCCTGACTTAGGGCGCGCTGCAAGCATCCACCTGACTCCCTGACTCAGGGCGCGCTTCAAGCACCCACTTGACTCCCTGACCCAGGGCGCGCTAAAAGCACCCACTTGACTCCCTGACTCAGAGCGCGCTACAAGCACCCACTTGACTCCCTGACTCAGGGCGCGCTACAAGCACCCACCTGACTCCCTGACTCAGGGCGCGCTACAAGCAGCCCACCTGACTCCCTGACTCAGGGCGCGCTACAAGCACCCACCTGACTCCCTGACTCAGGGCGCGCTACAAGCAGCCACCTGACTGCCTGACTCAGGGCGCGCTACAAGCAGCCACCTGACTCCCTGACTCAGGGCGCGCTACAAGCACCCACCTGACTTCCTGACTCAGGGCGCGCTACAAGCACTCACCACCAAATGTGCGTCTACCTTTCTCTCCACACGGCGACTCGCTCCCTGACAGCTCCGCCATGTTGGCTCTCGTGACGTCCGTATGACGTCAACAAGCGGCCATTAAATTAGCGTTCTGATATCTCGATCGACGCAATGGCGAGGGCCGAGCGCAGGTCGATACATGAACGGGGTCAAGTTCAATAGTGACTGTGTGATTTTGTCAAGACCATGTAACTCACCGCCGACACACTGATCTTGTCAAGACCATGTAACTCACCTACCGACACACTGATCTTGTCAAGACCATGTAACTCACCTACCGACACAGTGATCTTGTTAAGAACATGTAAGTCACCCTGTTCCAAAGGGTTACCTTTAAGTTGAATCAACAGATCAAAGAATGACCTGTTCCAAGGATTACCTTTAAGTTGAATCAACAGATCAAAGAATGACCTGTTCCAAGGATTACCTTTAAGTTGAATCAACAGATCAAAGAATGACCTGTTCCAAGGGGTTACCTTTAAGTTGAATCAACAGATCAAAGACTGACCTGTTCCAAGGTTTACCTTTAAGTTGAATCAACAGATCAAAGACTGACCTGTTCCAAGGGGTTACCTTTAAGTTGAATCAACAGATCAAAGACTGACCTGTTCCAAGGGGTTACCTTTAAGTTGAATCAACAGATCAAAGACTGACCTGTTCCAAGGGGTTACCTTTAAGTTGAATCAACAGATCAAAGACTGACCTGTTCCAAGGGGTTACCTTTAAGTTGAATCAACAGATCAAAGAATGACCTGTTCCAAGGGGGTACCTTTAAGTTGAATCAACAGATCAAAGACTGACCTGTTCCAAGGGGTTACCTTTAAGTTGAATCAACAGATCAAAGAATGACCTGTTCCAAGGGGTTACCTTAAAGTTGAATCAACAGATCAAAGAATGACATGTTCCAAGGTTTACCTTAAAGTTGAATCAACAGATCAAAGAATGACCTGTTCCAGGGGTTACCTTTAAGTTGGTAGCACGCGTTTAGAACGAATTTGGGCTCGATAGTATACATTAGGATTTGTATTTTTTATTGCCAAATGTGTACACTGCCAAAGTCCACAATTAAGTTCTATTTTTTGATGACACAAATACTGTACTAGGTTTATCAAAGGCGGATCCCCCCAATTATGTTTTGGGGGTTTAGGGATCTCCAGGGGGCGAGGAATGTGTCAGTGAAATGTTCAATGCAGACGTCACTGATCAATTAATAAATTCACCTTGATTCGGGTAAACGCGCCCCCCCCCCATTTCCCCCCTCCCCGGATTTTACCACGTATTACTATCATGCCTCTGTTACGTCTTGAATGTGGCTGCCGTGGCTCTGTTACCTCTTGAATGTGGCACCCAGCTATCAAAGTGTGTCCACTCCTGCCCCAGGTTCTGATACACACGAGATGACCGCCTTTGTTGCATCACGCATTCTGCAGCGATCTCGTGTCATGTCCTCCAGGCGGAAGTCGCCAATTGGAACATGTACAAACAACAGCAAACAAAACAACAACAACAACAACGACCGCATCACCCTAATGATTTAGTTATTTAAATATTACTGTAACGTATCATTTTCCTCTTCATCGGTTTGTATTCGACTTCCTGTTCGCCTGTTATTAAAGAAAAAAAAACAACAAACAAGCAATATAATGTGTATATTAAAATTATTTTTTTACGTTTAAAAAAAATAAAACTTAGCATGTTATATTTGCTAATTACTCGTTATTTTGCAGATCGCGAAATCTTTAATTAAATTATCTACTATTTCCTCTAATAATGCCACACATTGCCAATTCACCAGTTTCTACCCGTCATTTTGGACGGATCATTACTAGTTAAGACGTGATTTCCAACACAAGCTGGGATGATTACTAGTATTATTGTTTTAAAGAAGAATTTGTTGCCCTCCTGAAAAAATATGATTAATATGTAAACAATTGCTCAAAACGCTCTAACAGCGCCGCCATGTTGTTGCTCTGGCGCACTGCTCCAAAATGGCCGTACAGGGATTATTATTCTTTCATTCTTCACGCTGCCCCTTCCATTAATTGGCTATTTCCATGCGTGTCCATCTCGGTAACATGCCAAGTGGATTTGGCCGTATTCGTCGCGGGCTTCCTCCCCCCTCCTCTCCGAAAGTATCGATCCGGTCCCCCCCTCCCCCCCCCCACCTTTTTCCCCCCACACCTCTGGCCAGAAAAAGGAAGCCATGCCAATGCCCACTTGAACCCAGTGGCGTGAGATGAGGGAAGCCGCGAGTACTCCGAGGAAAGCCTAAGTCACTTTAAGCCTAAACCGAAAATCAACCACCTTTTTCCCCCCACACCTCTGGCCAGAAAAAGGAAGCCATGCCAATGCCCACTTGAACCCAGTGGCGTGAGATGAGGGAAGCCGCGAGTACTCCGAGGTATCGCCCTCTCGTCTAATTGGATGCCTCGTCTGACGGACGCCAAACTGTGGCCAGGCTGTTGATTGTTAATTACAGGGCGGGCAAGGTTGGCCCGAATGTGGACATATGAAGGTGGCGGTGGAGTGTGGATGGTGGGGAGGATTGGCTGGGCAGCGGGGGATACATCTTGGACATGTCGGGGAGACCCTGTCCAATGATCTATATTTAAGTGGGGTGTCGGCTAACAGAGACCTAACTGCTAGTGGAACTGCATCCACTTTAGGGCTTCTCGCATGACTTCACTTAATGGCTGCCATTAACGGTCACATTTGTTGGCCTGGGAAGATTAAGAAATGGAGGACTGGTTGAGATAAGTGATGATGAAATGGAGGAATGTCGGGGGATGATTGATGAAGATATTGATGATTGTTCCAAAAGATTGATAAAGAAATTGAGGATTGTTGGGGAATGATTGATGAATAAATTGGCGGTTGTTGGGAAATGATTAATGCAGAAATTGAGGATTGTTGGGAAATAATTGATGAAGAAATTAACGAATGTTGGGGAATGATTGATAAAGAAATTGATGTTTTTTTGTTTTTTTTACTAATGAAATGGCGAAAAAACGTGATTTTTGATATTTTGTTTTGTTGTCTTCATGGTTGTTCCCCTTATTGGCATATCGTTCTGTGAGATTCAAACCCATGGCGCATGCTTGGTCACACGAACATCCTGTTGCCCAAACATTGAGCTCATGGCGCATGCTTGGTCACACGAACATCCTGTTGCCCATACATTGAGCTCATGACTCATGCTTGGTCCCCAAGAGCATTCAAGAGGAGACAACCCTGAAATGTAAGCCGTCTTCTCTTCCTTCGTGAATATCGACTGTGCCTAATGCTAATAAAAATACGTCTAAAAATAATTAACAATGGATAGTGCATTTATTATTATTATTATTACTAGAAATAAATATCAAACAAAGGCGGGCCCCATGCGTGAACTTCCGTCTGCTTAAGGTACTTGACAAAACATGCAATCAAGTAACACACTTGATAAGAAGCCCAATTAGTGCTAACATCTGGGATTTTTATTTTGCGCGCCTATTGAACACAGCGTGACAGCCATGCTTGCATACGTAGAAAAGTATGAATTTTGACTGTTACTTTGTGAAACCAACTTATAGTTCAACATTCATCTGTTTCATAATTAGGCCGACTGCTGCCACCCCCACCCCCTTCCCAAGAGAGATATTATATGATCTACCCTTTTTCAAGCTACCTTCTTGAACCGCAGCGTCTGAAGTCACGTGACATGACTCCAGAGGAGCGTAGCGATGATAGGCAGGAGGAACAGATGTACCCGGATGTCAGCGGCGCCAAAATGTGCTTTGATATTATTCTATTGATGACAATAACGGGTTTGAGAGTTGAACAAATAAAAGGGGGCGCTTTAAAATGGATCTTGTCCATGGGGTCGAATCTTGACCCCGGGCGCCAAACACTCTGGCTACGCCACTGGCACGACTCTGTCAACTGTTGGATGAGTTTCAGAACGGTCATTAGTGTCTGTCATGCTTCCTGATATACATCTAACACGGAGAGCCATTGTGGTAGCCATGGTGGTAGCCATGGTGGTAAGCTACATGCTTGAACAACACGCTGAAAGTCACTGTGGTACAGTCAGCACAGAATCTGCGGTA
>CAXITT010000007.1:502204-521729 GCA_964033795.1 Lymnaea stagnalis
GGGGGGGGGGTTTCGAGAGGAGTTAAGGGTGAGGGAAGTTAACATTGGCTGGGATGATGTTGAAAAAATGGGGGGGGGCGGAATGGAGGGGGGGTTGTTAACACGGGATGGTGTCTGAAAGGTATTTTGAAGAATGTCAATGCGTTTCTGAAGTTTGTCAATGTGTTTGTGAAGTATGTCAATGTGTTTTTGAAGTATGTCAATATGTTTGTGAAGTCGTTCAATGTGTTCGATAAGTCTGTCAATGTGTTTGTGAGTAATTTGTGAAGTATGTCAATGTGTTTGAGAGGTATGTTAATGTGTTTGAGAAGTATGTCAATGTGTTTGCGAAGTCTTCCAATGTGTGTTGGAAGTCTGTTAATGAGTTTGATAAGTCGGTCGATGTGTCTGTGAGTAATTTGTGAAGTATGTCAATGTGTTTGAGAAGTCTATCAATGTGTTAGTGAGTAATTTGTGAAGTATGTCAATGTGTTTGAGAAGTTTATCAATGTGCTTGTGAGTAATTTGTTAAGTCTGTCAATGTATGTGTGAAGTATGTCAATGTGTTTGTGACACCCATGTTTTGCGTATGAAAATCAGTTGTCGATGAAAATGAGCTATTTCTGACATGTCAAAATGCCCATTCCCATCCCAATCAGCCCTGCCTTGCCCACCCCAGCCTTGCCCTGCTCTGCCCATTTCCCACCCCCAGCCCCGACCACTCATATTCTGCACGCCCTTGTAAATGGGTTATTTCATTTATTTTAATTTCTCAATAGAACAAGCAGACAATAGGCAGACAATAAGCAATAATCAGTAGACAATAACAGACAATTAGCAGACAATAAGCAGTCAAAAGCAAGTAATAAGTAGACAATCAGCAGACAATCAGCAGACAATCAGCAGACAATCAGCAGACAATCAGCAGACAATCAGCAGACAATCAGCAGACACTCAGCAGACAATCAGCAGACAATAAGCAATAATCAGTAGACAATAACGGAAAATCGGCAGACAATCAGCAGACAATTAGCAGACAATAAGCAGTTAAAAGCAGGCAATAAGTAAACAATCAGCAGACAATCAGCAGACAATTTGCAGACACAGAGCAGACAATCAGCAGACAATCTGCAGACAATTAGCAGACACAGAGCAGACACAGAGCAGACAATTAGATTAATTGGACACGAACGAATAGTGTCAATAGAACAATATATGTTAAGCTTTAGCAATAATTTTACACTGAAATTAAGGTCGGGGGGGGGGGGGTGGAGGAAAGATTAGAGACCGTGGGCCGCTTCAAATACCTAGGAGCAATATTCTCAGAAGAAGGCTCCAAGCCCGAACTGATGTCCAAGATTGCGCAGACTACAACAGCACTAAAAAAGCTCAAGAAAATATGGGATGACAAAAATATAGCCCCCAGCACCAAAATCAGGCTGATGCGCTCATTAGTCCTCTCCATTTTCCTGTATGCCTGCGAATCCTGGAAATTAATTAACAGCCAATCTTGAAAGGAAAATAAAGGTGATGGAGATGAGATGCTTCAGAAGCATTTTTGGCATCTGCTATAGGGACTGTATCTCCGATGATACAGTGAAAGAAATGGTTCGTCAGGCAATTGGGCAGTACGATGACCTACTGGTGACTGTGAAAAAACGCAAACTACAATGGTACGGCCACGTAACAAGGAAACAAGGGCTTGCCAAAGAAATATTGCAGGGCACCACAAGAGGAGGGAGAAGAAGAGGAAGACAAAGAAAAAGGTGGGAGGATAACATCAAAGAGTGGACAGGACTAACACTGGGCGATGCAGTGCGTAGTGCAGAAGACAGAGACGAATGGAGGAGGATGGTTCACATGTCATATGTGGCGCCCCAACGGTCCAAGGACTAAGGGACAGGGTGATGAGGATGAGGAGGACAAGTAAACGTTTGCGCCCACTCATATTTGTTCTATTTTAGGTATGATCTCTGTATACATATAGTATGTAAATTTAATGTATACTTATTTGTTTTGTTGTACTGATGAAGGCATGTGCCGAAACGTCTACTTGTGTATTATGTCCAATTAGTATCCGAGCTTAAGATAGAGTGTTCTATTGACACAAAGTGTTCGTGTCTAATTCATCTATTTGAAAGCATCATCGCAGTCCAGCACTCTTATAGTAGACAGTTATCAGAAAATTAGCAGACAATCAGCAGACAGTCAGCAGACAATAGTCAGACATTCTGTAACCTCGTGTGAACAAAATGACCAGAACTGGTGCAGCCCAAATAAAACCAAAAATAGAATTACTGGCTGGGGGGGGGGGGCAAAACAGAATACTTTAATGAAATACAGCTGCCCCCCTCAGGCAATCGATACTGGTATTAGCAGCCCACATTAATACAACAGTATTGGTTCTAGCGTATCGATACTATTATGATTAACTTCCATTTCTAGTGTATCTTTAAAACCAAACCTAATATCAGTACTAACATCGGCATGAGATCATTATAAAACATCGATAAGATCATTATAAGACATCCATGAAATAATTATAAGACCTACATGAGATCATTTTAAGACATACATGACATCATTATAAGACATCCATAACATCATTATAAGACACCCATGAGATCATTATAAGACATCCATAAGATCATTATAAGACATCCATGAGATCATTATAAGACATCCATAAGATCATTATAAGACATCAATGATATCATTATAAGACATTAATAAGATCATTATAAGACATACATGAGAACATTATAAGACACCCATGAGATCATTATAAGGCATACATGAGATCATTATAAGACATCCATAAGATCATTATAAGACATCCATAAGATCATTATAAGAGATCCATAAGATCATTATAAGACATCCATAAGATCATTATAAGACATCCATAAGATCATTATTAGACCCCCATGAGATCATAATAACCTAAGACCAATTGGTCCTCTCCGACCTTGACCGTGTGACCCCATATCCGACCTTAACCATGTGACCCCCATCCCGACCTTGACCGTGTGACCCCTATATCCGACCTGACCGTGTGCCCCCTCTCCGACCTTGACGACAGGTAGCGTTGCCGCAATCCTGACCGTATGCCCGTAACTAAAACCGTCTTGTGTTGCAACTTGTGGCGCGTGGTGTCTATTCTTAGATTCCCATTGTCCTTGGTGGGCTGGCAGTGGGGAGGACAAAGCAAGACAATGACGCCCTTGTCAGTACTTTTGTCTTGCCCTAACTGTTGCCCCAAAAAGGGGCTTTTTGTCCCCTCTGATAAGCGGAATGCAGTGGAGCGTCACGTGTAATGCCCTCACGCCCTGGCGCGGCCTCTCACCGAATATCATATCCCATGATGCTTCTAAAAAAATACACCTGGTGACGTCATACACACATGGGTGACGTCAATGCCACAGCAACAACTAACAATGGCGGTTATTTGAAACTTAAAACAAAAATAATTCCACTGTTTCGTGCCAGCGGTGTGAGATAGTAGGGCATGAATATGTGTACAAATAGTTTTAGAACCGTTGGTGTAGCTTTGAGGTGGATTGACGGTGCTAGCCCCGGGGAAGGATTGGAGGTTGGGGTAGGGTGTAGACGATGTAGTAGACTGGTCTGTAAGGCTTCATCGGCCGTACCATGTTTTCTAATGGGAAAATGAAGGGCTGGTCTATTGTTTCATCGGCGTTACCATGGTAACGGCTGGTCGTTTGTGTTTCCCTTGAAATCTGAAGTGTATCAATTAGGTTTGAATTATTGACCCCCACCTGAACATCCCCACCAGTCGTCCAGGTGAATGTTACAGGTAATTGTTGTTACAGGTGACCAGTAAATGCCGTTAGTCCAGTTCAACAGTCAAGGTTACTAAGTCCAGGTCGTTGCTTCAGGTTTGGAGGCTGGGTCATCAATTCAGTTCATATCCAGGTCATAAGGCAAGGTAATTAGTCAAGGTAATTAGTCAAGGTCATTGGTCAAGGCCATTAGTCAAGGTCATTAGTCAAGGTCATTATTCCAAGTCATTTTTTTTCTGGTCATTAGTCGAACTCCCTGTTCTTATTACCTAACAGAATTCACGTGACTAAATTTGACTTGCATCAGATGGCTGACCACAGATTGCTAGATGGTGTCCCTATTTAAAGCAGCCGTTGAAGTTTCGAAGCCAGGCCACAATCGATATGAAGAAACGGTGGGTGGGGGGAGGGGAAGGGGAGAGGTTTACATGCGATAGATTCCTGGAGACTTCGAGACAAGCTAATTAATGACGTCATATCTGTTGGGGTAGAAATGTGTTTCTTTGTGTGGAAAGAGGGTTCTGTGTGAAACGAGGGTTTGTGTGGAACGAGGGTTTTGTGTGGTACCAGGGTTTTGTTTGATGTTGAGATCCCACCCCACCCCATTAAGTATTAGTGTGCCAGCCGTCGTTTGGAAGGGACCCCCCCCTCTCCACGCAACAAAAGAAATACTCCCCACTGATACTACGTCCAAGCTAAGTGATATTTCTTATTTTTATTTTTATACCGTTTTTTTCTGTTGTTTTGTTCGCCGACGGAGGCTTTCTGCCGACACGTTCGTTGTTTTGTTGCGGTTCTTTTTTCAGGTTCAAACCTACTCTGTTTTACTCCTTCTACATTGTGCTAACCTGATTGCAGCCTCTCCTCTTACTACCCCCGCCCCCCCCCCCCCCCCCCCCCCCCCTTTCTCTTCCTCCCCCCCCCCTCCCCCCCCTTCCCCCCCCCCCCCCCCCCAGGAACCAATAAAACATGTACTGCCAGTGCGGTTCACTTGCACTTTGAGTAGTGAGCAAGCCGTGTTTTTGCACATCAATGAGGTGCGCATGTTTAAAGCCGCACATTTTTAGTTTTGAACAGTTCATTCAATGTTTGATTCTTAAAGTTCAGAGTCCCAGAGAAATCGTCGAGAACGTGACTATACTGGACCAGAACCACATCTCAGGAGATCTACTTGACCAGACATCTCAACTCAGGAGATCTACTTGACCAGACATCACAACTCAGGAGATATACTTGACCAGACATCACAACTCAGGAGATCTACTTGACCAGACATCACAATTCAGGAGATATACTTGACCAGACATCACAACTCAGGAGATCTACTTGACCAGACATCACAACTCAGGAGATCTACTTGACCAGACACCACAACTCAGGAGAGCTACTTGCCCCAGGTACCACAACTCAGGAGATCTACTTGACCAGACATCACAACTCAGGAGATCTACTTGACCAGACATCACAACTCAGGAGATCTACTTGACCAGACATCACAACTCAAGAGATCTACTTGACCAGACATCACAACTCAGGAGATTTTCTTGACCAGACATCACAACTCAGGAGATCTAACTTGCCCCAGACACCACATCTCAGGAGATCTACTTGCCCCAGGCACCACAACTCAGTTGATCTACTGCCCCAGGCACCACAACTCAGGTGATTAACTTCCCCAGATACCTCAATTCAAGTGACTACAGCTCAGTTGATCTAAAAATAAACCTGTGTTCACGGAGTGGATTACTGACTTGAAGCTTTGTTTTATTCTCCTCCCGGCCCTTGATCATCTGACTTTAATCCCCCCCACCCCCTTTTTAAACCTCTCCACCACCACACCCCCACCCCTTAAACCGCCCAATCGCTATTTATGGTACTAATGTTGTAGCACGCGTTGTGGCGTGTTGACACGAGTTACCCCACCTGATTGGCTCTATCGACGACAGTCGTAGTTATCTCCCTTGGCGTATGTATTTCTAATTGAGTTCAATACGGCGTTCTGCTTGACTAGTTTCGCCACCCCCCCCCATCCCCCCCTCCCACTCCCAAAATGCGCTGTGGCAACGTCTTAGAGTAAGCTTCAGATGTACACCATGCGCCGCGAGGTGGTGTCGGCCGTGTCAGGGAAGGCGATGTTGTTGGAGAGTACGTGGACTCACCATTGACGACATGTCCCCATGATGTGCAGAAGGTTTTGTGATCAAGGCTAATTCGCAATGAACGGTATGTGTGTGTGGGACGCTGCGTGTGTGTGGGGGACGCTGTGTGTGTGGGGGACGATGTGTGTGTGTGGGGGGGGCGCTGGGAATCTTTAGCTTTTTAAATGTATTTTTGAGAAGATCCATTAGCGCCCTAATGATACACTTAGTTTCCGTCACACATCCAGTACTGTTTCTACGCGTTGGTCAGTGAGTGGTCAGTGATTGGTCAGTTCACTGTAGATGATCCATTAGCATCTTTAGGTATAGACTTTTCGCCACACCTCCAGTGATATGCTTCAACGTGTTGGTCAGATACACACATGTGTTAGTCAGATACAGATGTGCTGGTCAGATACACACGTGCTTGTCAAATATACATGTACTGGTCAGATACACATGTGCTGGTCAGATACATACATGTTGGTCAGATACAGAGGTGCTGGTCTTATACAGATGTGCTGGTCAGATACACACATGTGTTTGTCAGATACGCACATGTGTTGGTCAGATACAGAGATTAAAGTCAAATTTAAACAAAAAGGTCGTGTCTGTTATTGTGAGATTATCCATGCCATTTTCCTGCTGTGTATTTCGATTGCTCTTAGTTGTCATTATGTGTTGACATATGGTATTTGTGGGTTATTCATTCCCACCTTGATGCACATAACCGTATGCTTGTGGGAATCACTATGAAACGTACAGTGCCTACCCACCCCCACCCCCCAACTCCCCACCACCCCTCCCACTGGTTCATGCGAACATATCAATGTGCCCAACAATTCTTTTTAATCGATCTAATTTGCATAGCGTCAATGTAACAGTGCAGTGTCTTTGTGGAGCTTGTTGACTCATAGAACGGTCAATGTGGTGTCTTGGTGTCTCAAATGTTGGCCACAGTGTCACAGTCAGATCACGTGATGTCGTTCTGTGTTTTGTGAGTGAGCGCTTGTGGTTTGATCCTATTAGTTATTTCCTTTTAGATCCCACGAAATCTGCTCAGCCAATTCTGACGTATGACCTATGACCTGTGAACTGTGATGTATGAACTTTGACACATAAACCCTTGTAGGGGCTAGGAGACGGCAAGGGAGGTCTAGACTCTTGCATTGTGTTTAATGTTGACCATACTCCGGCTTCCCGTGACTTGACAGGCTCGGTGTGTTAAATGTTGACCATACTCCGGTGACTTGATAAGCTCGGTAGAGAGAGAGAGAGAGAGAGAGAGAGAGAGACAGAGAGAGAGAGAGGGGAGAGAGAGAGGAAGAAAATGAGAACCACATTTCAGAATGTCTCCCTCTCATGAATCCCACAAGTTGAGAACCCTCAGTTTTGTAGTCGGCCGGCGTCTTTCAGTTATCTCCTGCCCCCCCCCCCCCCACACCAGCCCACCGTCCAGCTTCCCGACTCTCGTGTTCAGTTGACCATCTGGTTTCTGAACAGTCCTGGCGTGGATGTAAGACCGGGTATCGTAAGACCGGGTATCGCGTCATTATTTCCTGATTTGTGCCCATCGATTCCTTCCCCTCGTGAGAGAAACCAACCGGAAGTGTTTCTATTGCTTGCGCTGCTATTTTTAGCAACTGCGCGCCAAAAATTTAGTTTATTGAATAATGACATATGGATTCGGTGTTCATCTATATTACAGAGCTTTGTGTGTGTGTGTGTGTGTGTGTGTGTGTGTGTGTGTTGTGCATGGGTTCATGTCAGGTGTTCCATCAACAGCTCTCTCATTGCTCACAAGGTACAGCGGTTCTCAAGGGTATTTTTATGTGCAATTGAGTTCTCCTTAAAAAAAAAAAACATGCTGGAATTTAGAGTAGTTTATGCACATCAAGAAACTATTGCTTGACTAATGCTTGCTTGACTAAGTATTGCTTTACTAAGTATTGCTTGACTAAGTATTGCTTGACTAAGTATTGCTTGACTAAGTATTGCTTGACTAAGTATTGCTTGACTAATGCTTGCTTGACTAACTGGATGAGGAGAAACAGTATGGCACCGCCCTCCTCTACTACACTTCCCGAGCCACTGTGTTTGGGGGGGGGGGGAGGGGGGTGTTCTAATGGACTGTGTCAACTTTTCTTAGACAACGTATATGACAATGTCATGTTGGGAAAGTCAGCTTTAAAAAAAAAAAATTATATCAATAAATCATCTTTTACGAAGTTAATTTTCTTTTTTATCCATATTTGTTGGGTTTCATATTCTCCCATGTATGTCTCATATTATTCCATATATGTTTCATATTATGTTTCATAATATAATGTGTGATATCTTAATGTTTGCAAAGCTATGACAGTTATTTTACTTTTTTGCAATTATTATCATCATTGTATAGTTCTCCCCCACGATCACTTCAACCCTCCCTAAAAACGCCCAAACCCTCCCTAAAAGCGCCCCACCCCCTCCCTACCAGCGCCCCAGGCATCCTTCTGAGCACCCCCTGCCCCAACCCTCCCGACGAGGACCCCCAGCCCTCCATACGAGCACCACCAACCCTCCCTACAAGCCCAACCGCCATGTCAGCCCCTTGACCCCCCTGCCCCCCCCCAACCCTTGGCGACACCACGCTCGCACGGAGTCCCTTCGGTTAGAAACTATCAATTGATTGACACTTGATCTGCTCCATTTGATTTCTTCTCGATAAATACATTTGTCATGGCGTCGTTTGACGTCATCGCCTGGCCACGTGCCGCCCTCAGCACGCCACGTGACCATCTCTTGGAATGGTTGGACATGACAGTCACGTACTTCCAGGGGCGAATCCTGGAATACATTTTGAGAAAGTAGGCATTAAATGTGTTTTTTAAAAAGTAAAAAGTAGTGGAAGGGGTTGGGGGGGGATTTGGAATACAATAGATTTTATTTCATAGTTTATCTATTAGAACAAACACATGACATTTGCACATGACATTTGTATATGTCATATTCGAGAGGAAAGGTGGGGTGTTGGTTGGAGTGAATGGAAAACATGAATTGTCTCCCTTGGTTCAGTCTTTGTGTCAATGTCCCCATCGGTCCAGTCTTTGTGTCAATGTCTCCCTTGGTCCAGTCTTTGTGTCAATGTCCCCATTGGTCATGTGTCAATGTCCCCCTTGGTCATGTGTCAATGTCCCCCTTGGTCCTGTGTCAATGTCCCCCTTGGTCCTGTCTTTGTGCCAATGTCCTCCTTGGTCCTGTGTTTGTGTCAATGTCCTCCTTGGTCCAGTATGTGTGCCAATGTCCCCATTGGTCCTGTGTCAATGTCCCATTGGTCATGTGTCAATGTCCCCCTTGGTCATGTCTTTGTGTCAATGTCACCATTGGTCATGTGTCAATGTCCCCCTTGGTCCTGTCTTTGTGTCAATGTCCCCCATTGGTCATGTGTCAATGTCCACAATGGTCTTGTCTTTATGTCAATGACCCCCTTGGTCCTGTGTCAATTTCCCCCTTGGTCCTGTCTTTGTGTCAATGTCTCCCTTGGTCATGTGTCAATGTCCCCCTTTGTCCTGTCTTTGTGTCAATGTCCCCCTTGGTCATGTGTCAATGCCCCCCTTGGTCATGTGTCAATGTCCCCCTTGGTCATGTCTTTGTGTAAATGTCCCAAAATGTTACCTTTAAATGTACGCCTGATACTGTTTGTAGATTGGCTTTCACCGTTGTGAGGAGTGGTGTGTGCGGTGTTCTGTGTGTGGTGTGTGTTGTGTTATGTGTGTGCTGTGTGCTGTGTGTGTTGTGTTATGTGTGTGTTGTGTTCTGTGTGTGGTGTGTGCTGTGTGTGGTGTGTGCGGTGTCCTATGTGTGGTGTATGCGGTGTTCTGTGTGTGGTGTGTGTTGTTTCTGTGTGTGGTGTATGTGTGCGTGAAGTATGTGGTGTTCTGTGTGTGGTGTGTGTTGTGTTATGTGTGTGGTGTCTTCTGTGTGTGGTGTATGTGTATGTGTGTGTGTGATGTGTATTGTGTTATGTATGTGGTGTGTGTTGTGTTCTGTATGTGGTGTGTTCGGTGTTCTGTGTGTGGTGTGTGTTGTGTTCTGTGTGTGGTGTGTGCTGTGTGTGGTGTGTGCAGTGTGTGTTGTGTTATGTGTGTGTTGTGTTCTGTGTGTGCTGTGTGTGGTGTGTGCGGTGTCCTATGTGTGGTGTATGCGGTGTTCTGTGTGTGGTGTGTGTTGTTTCTGTGTGTGGTGTATGTGTGCGTGAAGTATGTGGTGTTCTGTGTGTGGTGTGTGTTGTGTTCTGTGTGTGGTGTGTTCTGTGTGTGGTGTATGTGTATGTGTATGTGTGTGTGTGGTGTGTATTGTGTTATGTATGTGGTGTGTGTTGTGTTCTGTATGTGGTGTGTGCGGTGTTCTGTGTGTGGTGTGTGTTGTGTTATGTGTGGTGTGTGTGTGTGTGTGTGGTTGTGTGGTCATATCCCATGAGTACCTCATAGTTAGCATCCATTGCATGCCAACATGGAGACGTGTATGTTAACATCCTTTCTCCGAGTCTGGAAGACGTCACCAGTGATGTGCTCACTTCCGGTCATTCAATCAACAATAACCTAACGCTATCATTGTCTATCATAGACGGGTTGTCTATTGTGTACGGGGTGTCTATTGTGTACGGGTTGTCCCTTGTGTACGGGTTGTCTATTGTGTACGGGTTGTCTATTGTGTACGGGTTGTCTATTGTGTACGGGTTGTCTATTGTGTACGGGATGTCTATCGTGTATGGGTTGTCTATTGTGTACGTGTTGTCTATTATGTATGGGTTGTCTATTATAAACGGGTTGTCTATTATATACACGAGTTGTCTTCGCCAACCAGCTCATCATGTCCAACCACGAAATATAGTTTACCACGTTCTATTATATGTACCACCTCAACCAGTTGCCAAGTTGCGCACCAAATATAGTTTGATTACTCGTGCAATCAAAGTTCATCCCAGTTCTGGCCTCGTTCTGGAGCAATGGATCAAGGGGGGTAATCGCGTCATGTCCTCACGTCATTCCGTCCCTTGCGCCCAGTCCGATGAACTCATTTGAATATTCATGGACGGTCCGGCTTTTGTGGTGGCCTGGGCCTCGTTGAGAACAGTGAGGCCAAATCATTTGGGCCCTTTGCCTGTTTGGGGGTTGTTTACCCCATGCCCATACGGCTATGCGCACTAACGGCGGGTCGGATGGGGCCCAAATAATGGATGTGGTAACCCCCCCCCCGGTCGTTACAGGTAGGGCAAAATGACTATGTTACAGGTATGACAGAATGACGTTTGTTACAGGTAGGACACAATGACTTATGTTACAATTAGGACATAATGACTTACATTACAGGTAGGACACAATGACTTATGTTACAGGTAGGACATAATGACTTCTGCTAAAGGTAGGACAGAATGACTTATGTTACAGGTAGGACAGAATGACTTATGTTACAGGTAGGACAGAATGACTTATGTTACAGGTAGGATAGAATGACTTATGTTACAGGTAGGACAGAATGACTTATGTTACAGTTGTGTTGTGTAAGCCTAGTCAAGAAAGGTGTAGGATGACTTGAAGCAGCAGTCGTGTCTTCGATCTACCTAAGACACAGGTTTTCTAAGTAACTTTGTGTACAGTTACAGCTCAACGGTTTGGTGGGGGGTGGGGGGTGGGGGTGGAACTGACTGGTATGTTGAGGGCTCATCTACTCGTATGTTGAGGGCTCATCTACTCGTAGGTTGAGGGCTCATCTACTCGTATGTTGAGTGCTCATCTACTCGTATGTTGAGGGCTCATCTACTCGTATGTTGAGGGCTCATCTACTCGTATGTTGAGGGCTCATCTGATCTAGTGGCCATTCAAAATGTTGCTCAACGTTTTTATGAAGGCATTGTGGGATACGAATGTACAGCATGATATTGGGGGGAGGGGAGGGGTACTAATATGCGGTTAGTGTTGTCATTGATCGCAGCATATAAACATATTGCCCATAACCAGTACACCTTTTTTAATGTTCAGGGGGGGGGGGGGGGGGGGAGATTTCATTTTATTGGGGCAGGTCCTTTGTTAACTTTGGTTTTCCCTATGTTGTCGCCCCCCCCCCCGGCCATCTTTTTTTTTTATATTTCGCGCCCTCATTTAAGATGTGTATCCCCTGTCTTATACCCTACCCTCCTTTTTGTTCCCCTGCCATTCGGAAAAAAAAACAAAAAAAACTATATCTGTGGCTAGTGGTTGGTGATGAAATACAAGAAGTAATGAACCAAGCCTCACAACCATTGATTGGTTCAAGTTCGATCTAATCCGACACCCCTCCCCCTCCATGCCCTCCCCCAACCCCACTGCCCCCCCCCCATCGCTAGACCGTCGGTGACCTAGAAACATACGTCTTTCAAAACTTCAAATGCCAGCCAGCAATTAAATATTCTTGGTGTGGAGTGTTTCCCCTGGTGCCACTATCAGACATCTGATCTCAGTTCGACTGCAGTTATGTGATGGATGGCTTACGTTTCATGGAACATTCTGGACTGTTCAAACCTTATATGAGTAGTGTGTAGCCTGGTTCAAGACGTAGTTTGGGCAGTTTTGGTGGACGTGGGTCAAGTTTAACTCTCGGGCCCAAAGATTTCTTACGCAAACCTTGACAGCGGTGTACGTATATTCGGTTTAAAAATTTGAATATTTGAGTTGTCGTATGTGTAGACCTGGCTATGGCTGAATTTCTGGGTTGTCGTGTGTGTAGACCTGGCTATGGCTGAATCTTTGGGTTGTCGCGTGTGTAGACCTGGATATGGCTGAATTTCTGGGTTGTCGTGTGTGTAGACCTGGCTATGGCTGAATCTTGGGGTTGTCGCGTGTGTATAAATAGTTGTGGTTGGCTATAAGTACTGACCGAAGGTCCTGGGGTGAGAGGTTCATTTACAACACCCCCCCCCCGAAGGCNTAATATCCCCCCCACCCACACACTCCCCCCACACACACTCCCCTCACACACACACAGAATACTAAGTCTTTCGGCTGGATTTTTTTTTAAACGCCCCCTGAGCCCTACACCTGCTCCCCCCGTTCCTCCATCACACCACGATGCCTTCCCCCACCCCCCCAGGCTTTCCACCCCCACCCACCCCATACCCCACCCCCCATATCAATCCCATTTCCTGGCCTTCTGTTTCAACAGATCTTGTTTCGGAAGGAAATACTTTTTTTGGTGTCATTTGAAAACTATTCTGCGCGCCAAGAGATTGCATTAGCGTCACCAAAATACGTTTGTATAGATCAGCATTGCACACCAAGACTTCTTATATGATAATGTGTCAATATGGTCGGTTCGGTTCCCCTGCTTTTCTTCTTTCCTTCAAGTTGGTGAATTGTTTATATTTAACTCTTTCTTGCCCAAGGCTTCAATATAATAAATGTCGAGGATGAATCACATATGCACCCAAAGTGTATCAATAAATCATTCTTACAGATTCAACCAACATGTCATACTCACTTGCGTATGTCGTTTACCCTGTCCGGGGGTGTGGGCCGTCCACAAGAATATATCCTACAGTGTGTGTGTGTGTCAACTACGTTGGTTCGTATCTTGGTTTCTGATGAAAAGGATGTCCGAGGTTATCCAAACATGTCTTGTTTCTAAATATAGATTTGTTAAAATTAGTATTATTTTTTTTTTTTTTTTTTTTTTTTGGAAAGGTTTTTTTTTTGCATCCATAATTTTTTTAAAGTAGCCATTTGGGATTTCCCGTTTCTTGCCCGAATGAATATTCGTATCTTGGTTTCTGATGAAAAGGATGTCCGAGGTTATCCAAACATGTCTTGTTTCTAAATATAGATTTGTTAAAATTAGTATTATTTTTTTTTTTTTTTTGTTTGTTGGAAAGGTCTATTTATAGCATCCATAACTTATTTAAAGTAGCCATTTGGGATTTCCCGTTTCTTGCCCGAATGAATGACACAATCCTAATGGCGATTGGTGGACAGGTGATGATGCTTCATGGTGCAGGGAAGACTTTTGACATCAGATTCTGGAATTGAGCTTACGTAGATCTGTGTAGCTGAGTGCATCCGAACAGTTGGGCTCAAAATATGTAGCATTGAATTGCTGTCAAACTTCAGATTATTAGGAGTGTAGCGGTTGTGCTGGTGAGCCGTCTGTGAGAAATGTTTACCAAGGAAGTGTGTGCGTTCAGCCAAAAGTCTTGAATTTGTGTGTGTTCAAAACCAAATATGATCGCAGTTCGGAGACTCCAAGTGGCGCCCTATTTGAACTCAAGGCCGCCCCGCCGGTGCAGATGCGGCACCCCCGTCTCCGACTGACGAAGGAGTTTGATCCCTACCATCATTTACTTCTATGTGGATTACCAAAGTCTTCATCGTGTCATCGGCGTCGACCCGCCCCAGCCCTGGATACTTGTGGGCCCCCCGCGCCCCATGCCTGTCCCCACGGAGGTACACGCCTATGCCCTGCCTGCCCCCATGGATTTAAGCAAACTGAAAGACCTGAAGCCCGGCCCGGGTGGCGCCGCTGGGGACAGGCCCCGCATCTACATGTCCAACAAGACCCACAAGGTCGTCGTGGTCTTTCCCAACGGAGAAGTCGTGGAAGGTAAGCTAACATTGATGACGTCATTCCATTGGGTTGATTTATTTTCTAAAAACTTGTTTTAAAATGGTGTTGAATTTCTTCTCCATTATTATTTCACTTTGCTTTGTTCTTTAAATGTTTTACTTAAAAATCCCGATCAAAGCATTTTGTTACAGGATTTTAAAAAGATATATTCAACCCACGCCATCTGGCAGCTTGCTTAGCAAGCATAAGAGAACTATTTTATTGACGGGTTCATGCAATCCAAACAACTCGACACCAACACTCGAAATATGATAGGTAAGCAGTTGGATCGAACCAAACGGAGATGCAGCCACATGATATATATTATATATAGATGGGTGCAGGGTGGCCGAGCGGTCTAAACTGTCTCAAATCAAATAGCCGGTGGCCCGGCGTTCAATCCCCATCAAAAGACAACATCCCAAGCACCCCGGCTGGATGGGACCCGTTAGCCTTGGACGGCAACCCATCTAAGAGAAGGCAAAACTCTGAATTTAAACCAGGAGCCAGAATGATCAATAAATTTATCGCGGGCCCCTCAAATAGAAGAAGAAGAAGATATCATCGTCTTTTATATATAGTACGCTGCTTAGTGGACTGCTTCCATTTCTGGCTCCTTGCTATTCAGTCAATTTGGTTTTGAGAGTAGATCATTAATTATTATATGTGTTTGAAAGAAAGTATTGTTCAATAATGAGTTTACTAGCGCACAAAATATGATTCCTGATAACTACGCCTAATGATATATATATATATATTGTAACGCAACTGCGTTTGGCGCGTAATATTTTATTTTCGCATAATGAAATCGTCTCTAATTAAGTATGCTGTTAAAAATGATCGGTTGAAAAGTGGTTGGGACATCAGAACATAATTTACTATAGTTCATGGGCGTGATATAAAAAGTTCGCAGTGGCGTATCATTAGGGGGCAGGGGATTTTTTTTTTTTTTTAAATGCGCATCTCTTGAGTTGATGTTTTGTCAAGTAACTTGAGTAGATGGTAAGTTCAAGCATAGCCGTCGCCAATGTTTGTCCAGCTGTAACCGGTAGAGATCTATTACACACACCTGAATAATGCAGATTGAAATGGAACACAATGAAAAGGGGGCATTGCTGTCGATACCGTCAGCCGGCTTAATTTATTGATGAGTTTGTTAAAGCCCAGCCAGTATTCCAGTAGATAGGTTGATAATGTTGATAGTTTACAATGAATACTAGTAGATAGTCACGTTCATAATGTTGATAATATAGATTGAATTTGATCCTTACTCCTCCACAATACATCCCCACATCAAACAAACCAAGAAAAGCTCGTTACATATCAACACTAAAAATGTAGCTTAAGATTGACGTCATCAATATTTATAGTTGAAATGAAACCTTGGCATTTGCAATTATATGCTGTCTCTTGTTGGAGTTTAAATTTGAAAAAATGTATCTCATAGTTGTGTCGCATTGCCGCGTCTCATTGCCGTGGGTCTCATTGCCGTTGGTCTCATCGTATGGGGTATCATTGCCGTGGGTCTCATCTCCTTGGGTCTCATCGCCTTGGGTCTCATTGCCGTGGGTCTCAAAGTCTTGGGTCTCACTGCCGTGGGTCTCATCACCGTGGGTCTCGTCGCCTTGGGTCTCATTGCCTTGGGTCTTGCTAAGTTAAAAGAATGCTATGCAAGCGTCTAGCCTTTAAACCAATTTTTATTTTCCTCTCTTGAATCGTCCAGGGGCTCTTTGCCGGCCAGGTCAGTGACCATTAAGATGAAGAGAATACAATTTACAACTGAAATGCACCTGCAACCTTTCATGGACCCACAACGGATCCGCGAATTATTGGTTAAGAACCGCTGCTCTAAACATAAACATTAGGAAAAAAAAACATTTACCGCTAATCACATGTATTTGTTGGTTCAACGATCAAGGATTGTTCACCAGCCACGGTCCAAGACAATCCTATTTGTCCTCTGTAAACACACGAGAGGCGACGCCTTTGTCTTCCCACGAAGCCCCTTCCATCTCTCACCACACCCCTGCTGGTGTCCTCGTAGCGCCGACAGCCGGTACCATCGACCCGTGGACCCGGTCGGTCTTTTGAAGGCACGTCCCGTCGAGACCAGCGGCGCTGTGGGGGTCAAGAGAGGTCAGGCCTTTAATACGCCAATAGGTCCGTACTGCTACAGCCAATAGATCTGTACTGCTACAACCAATAGGTCTGTACTGCTACATACACACAAACAAGAAATAGTCTTATCTGTAATTGAAATTTATCGATCAATCGATCTGTAGCTGGTTTCGAACACCTGAAGATCGATGGACCGAAATCGCGACGTAGTACAAATGTATTGGTGTTTACAAGACGTAGTACAAATTATTGGTGTTTACAAGACGTAGTACAAATATATTGGTGTTTACGAGACGTAGAACAAATGTATTGGTGTTTACAAGACGTAGTACACACGTAGTGGTGTTTACAAGACGTAGTACAAATGTATTGGTGTTTACAAGACGTAATACAAATGTATTGGTGTTTACAAGACGTAGTACAAATGTATTGTTGTTTACAAGACGTAGTACAAATGTATTGGTGTTTACAAGACGTAGTACAAATGTATTGGTGTTTACAAGACGTAGTACAAATGTATTGGTGTCTACAAGACGTAGTACAAATGTATTGGTGTTTACAAGACGTAGTACAAATGTATTGGTGTTTACAAGACGTAATACAAATGTATTGGTGTTTACAAGACGTAGTACAAATGTATTGTTGTTTACAAGACGTAGTACAAATGTATTGGTGTTTACAAGACGTAGTACAAATGTATTGGTGTTTACAAGACGTAGTAGAAATGTATTGGTGTCTACAAGACGTAGTACAAATGTATTGGTGCTTACAAGACGTAATACAAACGTATTGGTGTTTACAAGACGTAGTACAAATGTATTGGTGTTTACAAGACGTAGTACAAATGTATTGGTGTTTACAAGACGTAATACAAACGTATTGGTGTTTACAAGACGTAGTACAAACGTATTGGTGTTTACAAGACGTAGTACAAATGTATTGGTGTTTACAAGACGTAGTACAAATGTATTGGTGTTTACAAGACGTAGTACAAATGTATTGGTGTCTACAAGACATAATACAAATGTATTGGTGTTTACAAGACGTAGTACAAATGTATTGGTGTTCACAAGACGTCGTATCAACAGGGTTAGTGTAGAAACGTGTATACCAGCCTGTAGTCCACTTCTGGAAAAAAAACAACAGCAAACTCTGTCTCAATCACAGTTGTTCTCAAACTTCCTAATGCCTCGACCCTTTAATAGGCTCAACACAGTTCCTCATGTTATGGTTTTCCCCAAACCATAAAATTATCTTCCTTGCTACTGCAAAAATATTTGTTTTCCGATGGTCTTAGGCGACCCCTGTGTAAGGGTCGTTCGAACCCCCAAAGTGGTCACGAACCACAGTTTAAGAACCGCTGCTCTATGGCGTATTCAATGTGTTTACAAGATCCGTTCTGTGAGACTCTGTTAGTTGAGCGTGGGATCATGGGATTACTGTTACAGAAATCAGAGTGAGAAAAGGGGTGCAATGAGGTGAGGGTTTGCACAATGGACTGTCCAGGAGACCGAAGTGACGACATTAGGATTGACCAGAGTGCTTCTCAAACTATTCAAAGGGGCGGAGCCGCAATAGTATGCATTGTGTTGCAGCATGGGAACGATACCAAATGTATGGATACTTTCTTGTTCGATCTTCTGATCAGTTCGATCTTCTGATAAGTTCGATCTCTGATCAGTTCGATCTTTTGATCAGTTCGATCTTCTGATCAGTTATATTTGTTATGGAAATGCAACAGTTTTTCATTTATTTTTAAATTTAAAAACAAATCAGTCAGAAGCACTGTGCTATACCATGGTATAACATCACACACTGTGATATACCATGATATAACATCAAGCACTATGCTATACCATGACATAACATCACGCACTGTGCTATACTATGGCATAACATCACACAATGTGCTATACCATGACATAAATTCATGCACTGTGCTATACCATGACAACACATCACGCACTATGCTATACCATGACTCAACATCACGCACTGTGCTATACCATGACTCTGCATCACACACTGTGCTATACCATGACATAACATACGCACTGTGCTATACCATGACTCAACATCACGCACTGTGCTATACCATGACTCAACATCACACACTGTGCTATACCATAACTCAACATCACAAACTGTGCTATACCATGACTCAACATCACACACTGTGCTATACCATGACATAACATACGCACTGTGCTATATCATGACTCAACATCACAAACTGTGCTATACCATGACTCAACATCACGCACTGTGCTATACCATGACTCAACATCACAAACTGTGCTATACCATGACTCAACATCACGCACTATGCTATACCATAACTCAACATCACACACTGTGCTATACCATGACTCAACATCACAAACTGTGCTATACCATGACTCAACATCACGCACTGTGCTATACCATGACTCAACATCACGCACTGTGCTATACCATGACTCAACATCACGCACTGTGCTATACCATGACTCAACATCACGCACTGTGCTATACCATGACTCAACATCACACACTGTGCTATACCATGACATAACATACGCACTGTGCTATACCATGACTCAACATCACGCACTGTGCTATACCATGACTCAACATCACGAACTGTGCTATACCATGACATAACATACGCACTGTGCTATACCATGACTCAACATCACGCACTGTGCTATACCATGACTCAACATCACGAACTGTGCTATACCATGACTCAACATCACGAACTGTGCTATACCATGACTCAACATCACGCACTGTGCTATACCATGACTCAACATCACGCACTGTGCTATACCATGACTCAACATCACGCACTGTGCTATACCATGACTCAACATCACGCACTGTGCTATA
>CAXITT010000007.1:554112-565045 GCA_964033795.1 Lymnaea stagnalis
GTAGAATGGTTCACGTTGTCGCTGTAGAATGGTTCACGTTGTCGCTGTAGAATGGTTCACGTTGTCGCTGTAGAATGGTTCACGTTGTCGCTGTAGAATGGTTCACGTTGTCGCTGTAGAATGGTTCACGTTGCCGCTGTAGAATGGTTCACGTTGTCGCTGTAGAATGGTTCACGTTGTCGCTGTAGAATGGTTCACGTTGTCGCTGTAGAATGGTTCACGATGCCGCTGTAGAATCGTTCACGTTGCCGCTGTAGAATGGTTCACGATGCCGCTGTAGAATCGTTCACGTCGCCGCTGTAGAATGGTTCACGATGCCGATGTAGAATCGTTCACGTTGCCGCTGTAGAATGGTTCACGTAAAGAAATTTTCTCTTATAAATTCATTCTGTACAATTTTCACTATGTGAAGCTTTTTTTGTTTGTTTTTTTCTCTATTCAATCTACCTTCATGGACCCGCTTCTTATGTACCCGTTACATCATGATCCGCCCTACATCCACCCTAGAGAGACCAGAGGCAAGTCCGAGATAGACGCTAGATTGGCCCTAGATAGACCCTAGATTCTCCCTAGATAGACCCTAGATTCGCCCTAGATACTCCCTTGATTCGCCCTAGATAGACCCTAGGCTCGCCCTAGATAAACCCTAGATTCGCCCTAGATAGACCACTAGATTCGCCCTAGATAGACCCTAGATTCGCCCTAGATAGACCCAAGATTTGACCTAGATAGACCCCTAGATTCGCTCTAGATAGATCCTAGATTCGCCCTAGATAGACCCAAGATTCTCCCTAGATAGACCCAAGATTCTCCCTAGATAGACCCCAAGATTCGCCCTAGATAGACCCTAGATTCTCCCTAGATAGACCCCTAGATTCGCCCTAGATAGACCCTAGATTCGCCCTAGATAGACCCCTAGATTCGCCCTAGATAGACCCTAGATTCGCCCTAGATAGAACCCTATATTCGCCCTAGATGTACCCTAGATTCCCCCTAGATATACCCCTAGATTCTCCCTAGATAGACCCAAGATTCGCCCTAGATACACCCCAAGATTCGCCCTAGATAGACCCTACATTCGCCTTAGAACGCACGCCGGCATTCATTAAATTCTATTTTACCACAAAATCGATTGTTTCCCTTGATGCGTGCATGGCTTTTTGTTTCCCTAGTGTCTTCAGGAACTGGGAGGAAAAATAGCATCTGTGTCAGTCGACACATCAGTGTCAGTCGACACATCGATGCCAGTCGACACATCGGTGTCAGTCGACACATCGGTGTCAGTCAACACATCGGTGTCAGTCGACACATCGGTGTCAGTCGACACATCGGTGTCAGTCAACACATCGGTGTCAGTCAACACATCGGTGTCAGTCGACACATCGTCGACACATCGGTGTCAGTCGACACATCGGTGCCAGTCGACACATCGTCGACACATCGTCGACACATCGGTGTCAGTCGACACATCGGTGCCAGTCGACACATCGGTGTCAGTCGACACATCGGTGTCAGTCGACACATCGGTGCCGGTCGACACATTGGTGCCTGTCGACACATTGGTGTCAGTTGACACATTGGTGTCAGTCGACACATCGGTGTGTCTTTGAAATGAGACAATATCAAAGAAGTCACTATTAACCATCCCACCCGATGACAAGCGTGTCATGACATGACATTGACAATGTCAAAGACGTACAACTAAGAACAGTTTTACCTCAAGTAATTTGCCACAACATTCATTTTATGGGCATTTGGTGTTTTCTGTACATCACTAGTGGAGGTCAGGGGAAGGGGAGAATGAGGACAAGGCGAGGGGAGGGAATGGGAGAATGGGGAGGACAGGACGAGGGGAGGGAATGAGAGAATGTGTTGGACAGGACGAGGAGAGGGAATGAGAGAATGGGGAGGAAAGCATGAGGGGAAGAATGAGAGAATGGGGAGGACAGGACGAGGGGAGGGAAGGAGAGAATGGGGAGGACAGCACGAGGGGAAGAATGAGAGAATGGGGAGGAATCAAAGAGGGAATGATGAGTGATTGATGAGGAAAAGAGGAGGACAAAGCGGACAGAGTAGTGTGCTTTCTATTAGAGGACTAAACTGTAGTGCCGTGCTTGAACTACTTTTATCTGCTGTTGTGATATGAACACCGATATCGTGCGCTGTGTTACTTACCCTGTTGGCGTTGTGTTGTGAACACTGCCTTGTGCCGTACAATGGCACCAACCCATCGATGACCCAAGCACCCAAGACAAGCGGCCATAAACTGACCAAGACATTGGAACAAATAGAGCCCTATCAATTCTACAACACAGGCCCAAATATCGACCCAGCTAGTTTTTCTTTTACATTGAGGGGAGTTGGGGGGGGGGGAGCGGGGGGAAGGGGGGGGGGGGGGGGCGGCACCGGGGGGGGCGGGGGGGGATGGAGGGAGGGGGGTTGGGTGACATCGATCGAGGCCATGTCAAGAGGTGTGTGTTTCTGTAAATCTGTCTTTGTGGAAGAGGGGTGCCGAGAGGATCGGGGCGCCAGATCGTGTAGGATTTCATTTAGTATGAAAGGTTTTGGGGTGGGGGGCTACATCAGTGGTTCATTCTCATATTGGTACTCCGGATGGGTTGGTGCTCCGGGCGGGTTGGTGCTCCGGGCGGGTTGGTGCTCCGGGCGGGTTGGTGCGGGGGAGGGGGTGGGGGGTTGTATTCCTTGAGGTGGCCAGGTTTCACATATATTTCGGCAGTGTTTGGGCTCCTCTATTGTGGGCGCCGAGGCAGGTATGGAAGTGTTCGGCAGAGGCAGGGTGGGTGCGGGGGGGGGGGTGGGGGGTTGTATTCCTTGAGGTGGCCAGGTTTCACATATATTTCGGCAGTGTTTGGGCTCCTCTATTGTGGGCGCCGAGGCAGGTATGGAAGTGTTCGGCAGAGGCGGGCATTAGGCGGACGGCTCTATTGTGAGGGGCGGTCCTACTGGGAGGGGCGGTCTCACTGGGAGGGGCGGTCTTACTGGGAGGGGCGGTCTAACTGTGAGGGCGGTCTCACTGAGAGGGGCGGTCTTACTGGGAGGGGCGGTCTCACTGGGGGCAATTAGTGATGGGCATTGTTATGGAGCGGTCCTAGTAGGTGGACATTTTGTGTTGGGAGGCTGTCCTGACATTTTATTTTGGGGGCGGTCGTAATCAGTGGACAGTTTGTGTTGGGGGCGGTCGTAGTAAGTGGACATTTTGTGTAGTGGGTGGTCAAAGTAGTTGGACATTTTCTGTTCTCCTCCCTTTGAATCGAGTCTTCATCTGAATTAAAACCATTTATGATTTCCCTTTATAAACACACCTCTAGTAGACCAGTGCTAGCCGGTGCAGTGAAACATCATAGCCAACTAGCACTCACTGATTCACTTATCACTCATCCAACTAGCACTCACTGATTCACTTATCACTCATCCAACTAGCACTCACTGATTCACTTATCACTCATCCAACTAGCACTCACTGATTCACTTATCACTCATCCAACTAGCACTCACTGATTCACTTATCACTCATCCAACTAGCACTCACTGATTCACTTATCACTCATCCAATTAGCACTCATTGATTCACTTATCACTCATCCAATTAGCACTCACTGATTCACTTATCACTCATTCAACTACCACTCACTGATTCACTTATCACTCATCCAATTAGCACTCACTGATTCACTTATCACTCATCCAACTAGCACTCACAAATTCACTTATCACACATCCAACTAGCACTCACAAATTCACTTATCACTCATCCTACCAGCACTCACTAATTCACTTATCACTCATCCAACTAGCACTGACTGATTCACTTATCACACATCCAACTAGCACTCACTAATTCACTTATCACTCATCAAAGTAAGAACGAACCATATGAAATTGCAATAATTATCTTATTCGGTCGCTAAATCTCAAAACCAGGTTAATAAAGAAAGGAAGATAAGTAGATAGAGAGAGATTGAGAGAGAGAGAGAGAGAGAGAAGAGGAAGAGAGAGAGCGAGTTGTCTGACATTTCTCAATACTTGGCTCACCTATTCGATCTTCGAGACAATAGTGCCTGACCTAATTCTTCAAGCCCTCTTAAAGCTTACTTTCAAATGTAACGTAGACCACAATATTGTCTTGGGTGTGTCCACCCCCCAGCCCCCCCCCACCCTCGGGCCAAGAGCACCTCGTGTACAGTAGACAATACGAAACACCATATTGCCCTGCTTGTGTCCACCCCCCCCCCCTTTGAAACAATGTCCTGAAAGTAAATATGCCGCCAAAGAGTCGTCCTGGTATAAGGTTGCCAGACGTCCGGCAAAAGGAGGACATGTCTTCCATGTCCTCAATGTCCTAAATGTCCTCCATGTCCTCAATGTCCTCCATGTCCTCCCTTTTAGCTCAATATTCTCCATCCGGCAGGCAAAGCTAAAATCTTTTAAAATGTCCGGCTTTTCTTACATTTCATTGTATAATTTGTTTGTATCGTTGTTACAACTGTGACGTCGTATGTTTACGTTGTTACAATGTACAAAGTCTATACATTTCTGCAAACCAGTTGATTTTTAGCCATTCTAACAATCTAGCCCTGTGCTGTAGTATCTATGATCAAGATTTTAGTATTATTTCCGGTTCCGGCAACAAAGACGAAAATTGAAAATGTTTTTTTTTAAATGTGTAATCTTTGCAGTCTATGTCAATGAAAATGGCTTCTACAAAGAGAAAATGCAAATTCTCGAACACTATGAAAAATAAGTTTCCTTGCTTCGTTGAAGGACGCAATGAGAATGAGGCAAAGTGTACGATTTGCGAAAGTTACTTGACCGTACAATGGGATATTTAAATGATGTTGTTTGACATTTTGAAGATGGCGTCCATTGAATGTGTTTTTGTAATGTGACTGTTTCTGGGTCGATTCACTAAGAGCAAGATGCACTTAATTGGCAGCTAATACAATAACATTGTGCTGACTGTGAGTTTAATCCGGGACGACTCAAATGAAACATTCAAAAATGTCCTCTTTTGTCCTCTTTTGTTGCTTTATTATGTCCTCCTTTTGGTGTCCACGTATCTGACAGTCCTATCCTGGTGTCTGTAAGGCAACTCATTCAAAGCACCACTGGCCCAGGGCTTCTCATGTCTGTAAGGCAACTCATTCAAAACACCCCTGGCCCAGGGCTTCTCATGTCTGTAAGGTAACTTATTCAAAACACCCCTGGCCCAGGGCTTCTCATGTCTGTAAGTTAACTTATTCAAAACACCCCTGGCCCAGGGCTTCTCATGTCTGTAAGGTAACTTATTCAAAACACCCCTGGCCCAGGGCTTCTCATGTCTGTAAGGTAACTTATTCAAAACACCCCTGGCCAAGGGCTTCTCATGTCTGTAAGGTAACTTATTCAAAACACCCCTGGCCCAGGGCTTCTCATGTCTGTAAGGTAACTTATTCAAATCACCCCTGGCCCAGGGCTTCTCATGTCTGTAAGGTAACTTATTCAAAACACCCCTGACCCAGGGCTTCTCATGTCTGTAAGGTAACTTATTCAAAACACCCCTGGCCCAGGGCTTCTCATGTCTGTAAGGTAACTTATTCAAAACACCCCTGGCCCAGGGCTTCTCATGCCCGGTGGTGTGGAGGGGGGCCAGATGTTGGTGGATGGGGTGCGGCGGGAGGAGAATGGTCTCGAGATGAAAGTGTGGGCTAGGGGCGCGTTAAGGAGTTGTGCGTGGGAACAAGAAGGGCGCCTTGGGGGGGGGGCGTGTTCATTTGGAGGGTGGAGATAGGGGGACACTAACACCACTAGCCGCGAATACACAGTGCAACAAGACGGACACACATTCAAGACGGACACAATCAATATGGACACATAGTGGAGACAAAAACACACACAACTTTAAGACCGACACTCAATCAAGACTTTAGACAGTCACACAATCAAGGCTTAAGACTTAAGACAGACACATAATCAAGACCAAAGACAGACACACAATCAAGTTTTAAGACAGGCACACAATCAAGACTTAAGACAGATACTACACAATGAAGTTTTTGGACAGACACACAATTAATACCTAAAGATGTCACATTACATAAAATACTTCCGTTTTGGAACTGTTCGCCTGGCAGGCAAAGGGAAGTAATCGCTGTATTGTTTTTATGATTAGAAGTACAAAATGGGTTATCTACGGCTCCTAAACCAGCGGTTCTCAACTTTTAATAGTACCACAAACCTTCACGAACATTTTCCAACACGTGATAAGAAAGGATGTTGGTTTTGTCATGGCGATGGGTGATGGAGGGGGGCTCAGCCGGGGTGGAGGGGGGCTCAGCCGGGGTGGAGGGGGGCTCAGCCGGGGTGGAGGGGGGCTCAGCCGGGGTGGAGGGAAGCAGAAACCAAGGCTAAGAAGGTTGGAGGGGTGGGGTGGGGCTGGTTAAGCCAAGCCCTAGAATATGCTTAATAAATTCACACATATGATTGAGTGTGTATGGAATCTGGCCTGGTTATAGTTGAGTGTGGAAAAAAGACTACATCAAATTAGAATCGTAGTTGCGACCCACCCACTGTTGCGACACATCCACTGTTGCGACCCATCCACTGTTGCGACCCATCCACTGTTGCGACCCATCCACTTGAAATCGACTTTGTTTACGAATACATGGTATGGAGTAGACCTTTACACGACCAGTGTGAGAACCGGTTTCTCCCATGCTCTTACTTATGATCGAGCAGACGGCAATCCGTTTATTTTTCTTTATTTTTTTTAATCGATTATTAGCGTCCGTGTGGTTTATGACGTAGTTGATGACTTAAGTGATGACGTAGTGTTTGACGATTGCTTTGCGTGTTGTTATGGAAACACTTTAATAGATCTATAACAGATATTTAACTGTGTATATGTCCCCATACTCTAGTGTGTATGCTCCCATACTCTAGTGTGTATGTCCCCATACTCTAGTTTATATGTCCCCATGCTCTAGTGTATATGTCCCCATGATCTAGTGTATATTTACCCATGCTTTAGTGTATGTCCACATGCTCTAGTGAATATGTCCCCATGCTCTAGTGTATATGTCCCCATGCTCTAGTGTATAGTCCCCATGCTGTAGTGTATATGTCCCTATGCTCTAGTGTATATGTCCCTATGCTCTAGTGTATATTTCCCCATGCTCTAGTCCAGTGGTTCTCAACCTTTCTAGTGCCGCGACCCTTTAACACAGTTTCTCGTGTCGTGGCGACCCCCAGCCACACAAATATTTTCGTTGCTACTTCATAGCTCTAAGGATATGTGTTTTCAGATGGTCTTAGGCGACCCCTGGAAAAGGGTCCAGTGACCCCCAAAGGGGTCGTGACCCACATGTTGACAACCTCTGCTCTAGTGTATATGTCCCCATGCTTTAGTGTATGTCCCCATGATGTAGTGTACATGTCCCCATGATGTAGTGCACATGTCCCCATACTCTTGTGTATACCGCAAATACCCACTTTGACAACCCCAAAGTAAGTCCAATGCTGCGACCTATCCAATGCTGCGACCTATCCAATGCTGCGACCTATCCAATGCTGCGACCTATCCACTGCTGCGACCTATCCAATGCTGCGACCTATACAATGCTGCCACCTATCCACTGCTGATGCTGCCACCTATCCACTGCTGCGACCTATCCAATGCTGCGACCTATCCAATGCTGCGACCTATCCATTGATGCGACCTATCCACTGATGCGACCTATCCACTGATGCGACCTATCCACTGCTGCGACCTATCCACTGATGCGACCTATCCACTGATGCGACCTATCCACTGATGTGACGTATCCACTCCTGCTACCTATCCACTGATGCGACCTATCCACTGCTGCGACCTATCTACTGATGCGACCTATCCAATGCTGCGACCTATCCACTGATGCGACCTATCCAATGCTGCTACCTATCCACTGATGCGACCTATCCACTCCTGCTACCTATCCACTGATGCGACCTATCCACTGATGCGACGTATCCACTCCTGCTACCTAGCCACTGCTGCGACCTATCCACTGCTGCGACCTATCTACTGATGCGACCTATCCAATGCTGCGACCTATCCACTGCTGCGACCTATCCAATGCTGCTACCTATCCACTGATGCGACCTATCCACTCCTGCTACCTATCCACTGATGCGACCTATCCACTGATGTGACCTATCCACTGATGCGACCTATCCACTGATGCGACCTATCCACTGATGCGACCTATCCACTCCTGCTACCTATCCACTGATGCGACCTATCCACTCCTGCTACCTATCCACTCCTGCTACCTATCCACTGATGCGACCTATCCACTGATGCGACCTATCTACTGATGCGACCTATCCACTGATGCGACCTATCCACTGATGCGACCTATCCACTGATGCTACCTATCCACTGACGAGACCTATCCACTCATGCCACTTTCACGTTAATGTATGCAGCACTCCCTTCTCACAGATCAATGCAAATTTGAACCAAGGGAGCGAACTCTTCAAGGTATAAGTTAATACAAAATATTCATATTTTCTCCCCTTTGAATTGCTGCGACTGACCAGCTGCCTGCCCTCCACCTAAACACTATGTGTTCTATCAAACTGATCGATATTGGACCTAAGCCTTCCTTGATTGTCTCTGTAGCCCATATCTGGGCAATTCGAGAACTATCTGTTGTCGCTAACATTCATTGTCTAATCAAAACCTGTTCCACAAATGTCTTAATCATTCACTTTCTAAGGACTGTCTAATCATCAACTGTCTAATCATCGACTGTCTCACCATCGACTGTCTGATCATCGACTGTCTTATCATCGACTGTCTGATCATATTGTATCTATTATAAGACTCGTTTAGAAATGATGTCGAAGTCTATGATCAGGGGCGTTTGAAGGCAGTTTAGATATACTTGACCTTTTGTGCACTACCCCCCCCCTCCCGTTAAATATGCCAATATCGTCTCTATCCGCCCCTGTGTCGAGTCGATGGCGCAATTTTATCAAATGAGCGTGACAGCGCCGGTCCCGGGACTGGGCATCCTACGGCCCTGATTGCTGTCTTAAGGTATTAGTCGGGTCTGAGGCTCAGTGTTTGTGGCCTGGCGATGTGCTAGCATAGGAATTGTCCCCAACTTACAATGTGATACGGCCATCTCGCTTGGAGAGATCCGGAATATTGATGTCTCTGTGAATATTGCCGTATGTCTGGTCCTCTTTAAAAATTGCCGTCTCTCTGTTCCTCTTTAAATATTGCCGCCTCTATGATCCTCTGTGAATATTGCCGTCTTTATGCTTCAGAGAAAACCAAGTCAAAGTGATACTTTAGTTTGTATTATTTCTTGTCTTGGTGGTATTTCTTGTCTTGGTGTTTTTTCTTGTCTTGGTGTTATTTCTTGTCTTGGTGTTATTTCTTGTCTTGGTGTTATTTCTTGTCTTGGTGTTATTTCTTGTCTTGGTGTTATTTCGTGTCTTGGTGTTATTTCTTGTCTTGTTGTTATTACTTGTCTTGGTGTTTTTTCTTGTCTTGGTGTTATTTCTTGTCTTGGTGTTATTTCTTGTCTTGGTGTTATTTCTTGTCTTGGTGTTATTTCTTGTCTTGGTGTTATTTCTTGTCTTGGTGTTTTTTCTTGTCTTGGTGTTATTTCTTGTCTTGGTGTTATTTCTTGTCTTGGTGTTATTTCTTGTCTTGGTATTATTTCTTGTCTTGGTTTTATTTCTTGTCTTGGTGTTATTTCTTGTCTTGGTGTTATTTCTTGCCTTGGTGTTTTTTCTTGTCTTGGTGTTATTTCGGTTTTATTTCTTGTCTTGGTGTTATTTCTTGTCTTGGTGTTATTTCTTGTCTTGGTGTTATTTCTTGTCTTGGTGTTATTTTTTTGTCTCGGTGTTATTTCTTGTCTTGGTGTTATTTCTTGCCTTGGTGTTATTTCTTGTCTTGGTGTTATTTCGGTGTTATTTCGGTGTTATTTCTTGTCTTGGTGTTATTTCGGTGTTATTTCTTGTCTTGGTGTTATTTCTTGTCTTGGTGTTATTTCTTGTCTTGGTGTTATTTCTTGTCTTGGTGTTATTTCTTGTCTTCAAGAAATCCGGGGCTAGGAGAAGGGACCTGGTCTTTCTTGCAGACGACTCACGTGTTAGTCAGGTGGTAGTGGATCTGTATTCGGACTGGAACAAGATTCTTTTCTTAAAACTTAAAGGTGTCTTAAAGTGTTAACATTAACTAGCAGGACTCCATTGAGTTCGGGGACGTGTTCTGGTGGCCCTGAGACTACACCATCAGGTGACCTTGACACCACACAATAGGATAGCCTTAACAACACCATGTGGTGACCATAACACTACACCATATGCTGACCGTGGCACCAGACCATGTGGTAACCTTCACACAGCACCATAATGTGATCTTGACACCACACCATGTGGTAATCATGACACCACGCTTTATGTTGACCTTGACACTGCACCATAACATGACCTTGACACTACCTATTATTTTTCATGAGATTACTTTGCTTTCTTTGCACTTAGTTGAAATGGTGAGAAGATTGTAGCTCTCCTTTTTCTTGTCTTGGTGAGATGGTGCCGCCCCCTTTACCATTCTGTATTTCCTTCCATCCTATCTTTCTCTTTCTCTCTCTCTCTCTCTCTTTCTCTATCTCGTCTCTCTCTCTCTCTCTCTTTCTCTCTCTCTCTCTCTCTTTCTCTCTCTCTCTCTCTTTCTCTCTCTCTCTCTTTCTCGCTCTCTCTTTCTCTCTCTCTCTCTTTCTCTCTCTCTCTCTCTCTTTCTCTCTCTCTTTCTCTCTTTCTCTCTCTCTCTCTTTCTCTATCTCGTCTCTCTCTCTCTCTCTTTTTCTCTCTCTCTCTTTCTCTCTCTCTCTCTTTCTTTCTATCTCTCTCTCTCTCTCTCTCTCTCTCTCTA
>CAXITT010000007.1:570029-580731 GCA_964033795.1 Lymnaea stagnalis
CCCTCACCCCCCTCGACCCCCACCCCCGTCTGTATCTCCGCCAGCGCCCCCATCCCCCCAACTCCCAATTCCAGAATGAAATGCGCCACTCTCTCCGCCTATCCACGGCGAGTACCCCAGACTGGGCGATGCCTTCTTTTTTGGAGCAAGGGAAATGAAGTCAAGGTAGGCAGACGGGACTGTCCGCAGGCCGCAGGGGAGGGACACCATTTTCCCCCTTTCTTTCAGGGGACATCCACCAAGCTACAACAATGGCGTCAGAAAACGTGTGTGTTATTCGTTTGGGATTTTCATCTGTTTAAAAAAAGGCCCACCTCCAGCCTCAGTCTGAGTTCATCAATCGGTGTGTTAGTGATGTGTTGGAAACTGACTCGAGACCACGAGTGTCCCAGCTCATGGTCGAGACATGTGTGACGGCTGCTGCTTTTCACCAGTCCAACAATTGGGGGGTTCTTGTTTTTTTTTTTTTTTTTTATTTTTTTATTTTTTTTTCCCCCCCCCCCCCCCGGGGTCAAGATTTCTTCAAGTTGTCCGATGGCTTTTTTTTTAATCCAGTGTGGATATGGATCGGTAGAAACTGGTGCTAGGAAAGTTAGATTTTTTTCTTGTGTTTATTAATGGCTTAAAAAGTTTCAACTGGTGTTAATAATATTCGCTGGATTGTGCTTGACCAAAGTTAAATTGTGTTAGACCATAGTTTGATTATGTTTGACCATAGTTTGATTGTGTTTGGCCATAGTTTGATTGTGTTTGACCATAGTTTGATTGTGTTTACCAAAGTTTGATTGTGTTTGACCATAGTCTGATTGTGTTTGACCATAGTTTGATTGTGTTTGACCAAAGTATGATTGTGTTTGACCAAAGTTTGATTGTGTTTGACCAAAGATTGATTGTGTTTGACCATAGTTTGATTGTTTTTGACCATAGTTTGACCTTTGACCATAGTTTGATTGTTTTTGACCATAGTTTGATAATGTTTGACCATAGTTTGATTGTGTTTGACCATAGTTTGACCTTTGACCATAGTTTGATTGTGTTTGACCATAGTTTGATTGTGTTTGACCATATTTTGATTGTGTTTGACCATAGTTTGATTGTGTTTGACCATAGTTTGATTGTGTTTGACCATAGTTTGATTGTGCTTGACCATAGTTTGATTGTGTTTGACCAATGTTTGATTGTGTTATGGCTGGATTGTGTTTGACCAAAGTTTGATTGTGTTTGACCAAAGTTTGATTGTGTTTGACCAAAGTTTGATTGTGTTTGACCATAGTCTGATTGTGTTTGACCATAGTTTGATTGTGTTTGACCAAAGTATGATTGTGTTTGACCAAAGTTTGATTGTGTTTGACCAAAGTTTGATTGTGTTTGACCATAGTCTGATTGTGTTTGACCATAGTTTGATTGTGTTTGACCAAAGTATGATTGTGTTTGACCAAAGTTTGATTGTGTTTGACCAAAGTTTGATTGTGTTTGACCATAGCTTGATTGTGTTTGACCATAGTTTGATTGTGTTTGACCATAGTTTGACCTTTGACCATAGTTTGATTGTGTTTGACCATAGTTTGATTATGTTTGACCATAGTTTGATTGTGTTTGACCATAGTTTGACCTTTGACCATAGTTTGATTGTGTTCGACCAAAGTTTGATTGTGTTGACCAAAGTTTGATTGTGTTTGACCATAGATTGATTGTGTTTGACCAAAGTTTGATTGTGTTTGACCAAAGTTTGATTGTGTTTGACCAAAGTTGAAATGTGTTTGACCTTAGTTTGATTGTGTTTGACCTTAGATTGATTGTGTTTGACCATAGCTTGATTGATACTAACTGTTCTATTTCAAACGTTATCACACATTGTTATAAAAGCAGATAGCTGATGACATGCAGATTGCCATCGGAAATGTCCGATTGCCCCCCCCCCCCGCCCCCAACCAGGTTCTTTTTTCCCTCCTATATTTTTGAACAACTTGATGCCCCACCCACCCGACCCCCTAACGCCGTCCCACCCACCCTACTCCCCTAACCCAAACTCACCCACCCAACCCCCCTCATCTACCCTTCCACCCACGCCCTTTTCTTGTGTGTTGCCGTGTGTTGTAAAATACTGAGTGTCCACATTAGACAGTCCTGATTGACTGCTCGCATTTTCCACACCTGCGTTGTTGTTGTTGTTGACATAGACTGAGATAGACTGGCGACACCACATGACACCAATGACACGCGTGGAGCTCAGATGGATAAACGTCTTGGGATATGTGTTGGTTGGGGGGGGGGTAGACAGGCGTGGCTGGATGGGGGTCAGCCGTGTAGAGGGGTTCTCACACCAACCTCTGAATGTGTGAGGGGTTTAGAAATAACTTTAAAACACATTTCTTGATTTAAAATTATGTTGAGATATGATTGCGTGGTTGGGTGGTGTGGTTGGGTGGTGTGGTTGGATGGTGTGGTTGGATGGTGTGGTTGGGTGGTGTAGTTGGGTGGTGTGGTTGGGTGGTGTAGTTGGGTAGTGTGGTTGGATGGTTTGGTGCATTACCATTAGCCTTTGAAAAAGTACTCATTTAAGTGTAATTCAATATCTGTGATTGTGAAACCACATGTGAGAGCCTGCAGCCAGGTTAGCTAGAAGGAGATCTGTGACCCGCGGTGTTGAATTACCTGAACCTACATTTCAGTTAAGTGTTTATAAGTAATATTTGTTGTTGAATTTGTGTTACTCGTGGTTTTTTCGCCGGCGAAGGCAATTTGCCGACACGCTCGTCGTTTTGATACGTGTTCTTTGCACAGATTTTTCCGTACCATTTATCACAGATTTAACCGTACCATTTATCACAGATTTAACCGTACCATTTATCACAGATTTAACCGTACCATTTATCACAGATTTTACCGTACCATTTATCACAGATTTAACCGTACCATTTATCACAGATTTAACCGTACCATTTATCACAGATTTAACCGTACCATTTATCACAGATTTTACCGTACCATTTATCACAGATTTAACCGTACCATTTATCACAGATTTTACCGTACCATTTATCACAGATTTTACCGTACCATTTATCACAGATTTTACCGTACCATTTATCACAGATTTTACCGTACCATTTATCACAGATTTTACCGTACCATTTATCACAGATTTAACCGTACCATTTATCACAGATTTTACCGTACCATTTATCACAGATTTAACCGTACCATTTATCACAGATTTAACCGTACCATTTATCACAGATTTAACCGTACCATTTATCACAGATTTTACCGTACCATTTATCACAGATTTAACCGTACCATTTATCACAGATTTTACCGTACCATTTATCACAGATTTTACCGTACCATTTATCACAGATTTTACCGTACCATTTATCACAGATTTTACCGTACCATTTATCACAGATTTTACCGTACCATTTATCACAGATTTTACCGTACCATTTATCACAGATTTAACCGTACCATTTATCACAGATTTTACCGTACCATTTATCACAGATTTTACCGTACCATTTATCACAGATTTTACCGTACCATTTATCACAGATTTTACCGTACCATTTATCACAGATTTTCATTATATTTTCACCGACGTCATTGACGGACTACTGCTCAATTAAATGTCTTTAATTCATGATACACTGACAGGGGCGTAGCTAGTGTTAGGGCGCCTGGGGCGGGACGATAATTTAGCCGCCTTCCTTCCACCAAAAGAACAAAAAACAACAACTCTGCATTTGGCCCCTCAATATGAAGAAAAATATTACTCCCCAGGTCGGAACACCCGATACATAGCCCTTCCTACGCCACCGCAGCCCTTTCCTACGCCACCGCAGCCCTTTCCTACGCCACTGCAGCCCTTTCCTACGCCACCGCAGCCCGCTGACGCCACGGAGTCTTGAGAGGCAGAGGTCATTGTGTACTGTACCTACTCTGACTTACTCTCACGAAGGGAAGTCCTTCAAAGTGGTTCTCTTCTGAGTTCTGAGCTGTTCTTAACCTTCTCGTTCCACTGTGTTCTCTTCTCCCTGTCAATAGCGTGTCCCGATACAACAACAAATAGCACAATGCTGCACAGAAATATAAACTACCTAACTTCCATACATGTGACGTCACAAAATCTCGTCTCGCCGTTTGCAATAAAGATCGCCAGGAACCGGAAATGAACTTTTCAATTTTTTATATTTTTTTTAACCGTGGTAATATCTCTCCGAATGACGTAATCACCGTCTGGCGCTCATTACGCCGGCTGTTCGTAATGACGTAATCAATACAGAAATCTCCGGCTGTGCCGTGAACTATGAGTTTCATTTAATGAAAGAACAACATGTTGGAAGGGTGGGGATAGGTGTAGGCAGGGTGGTGCTGGGTGTAGGCAGGGTGGTGCTGGGTGTAGGCAGGGTGGTGCTGGGTGTAGGCAATGTGGTGTTGGGTGTAGGCAGGGTGGTGCAGGGTGTAGGCGGGGGAGTGAGGCACGGTGGTGCTGGGTGTAGGCAGGGTGGGGTTGAGTGTAGGCAGGGTGGTGCTGGGTTTAGGCGGGGGAGTGAGGCAAGGTGGTGCTGGGTTTAGGCTGGGTGTAGGCAGGGTGGGGCTGGGTGTAGGCAGGGTGGGGCTGGGTGTAGGCAGGGGGAGTGGGGCTATGTGTAGGCAAGAGGAGTGGGGCTGGGTGTAGGCAGAGTGGGACGCGTATCCGGAAATTTGTTTGAAAGAAATTTCGTCGACGGAAAATTGATCGAAAGAAATTTGATCGAACGGAGGTTTGGTCGAATCTTTTTGTGCAGTTCACACGTTAAAATTTTGCGTCAAATTTCTTTTTGAACGCATTCTTTTGTTTGACTTTATGGTATGGTGCTTTTAAACAAGACATTGGACGACAATTTGATCGACCTTCGTAGCAATGTACACGTGACCTTGGCAATGTACAGATGACCACATTATCAATATACACGTGACCTTCATATCAATATATCCGTGACTTATCCAGACCCACTAACACACAATTGTGTCCCAATTAAAATTAAACTCATTGTCTTGTTGTTGTTGTTGTTCCATGTGAAAAACTGCGAGCATTGCAAGCAAGGTCTCGAGCACAGCCTCCTAACAAAAGATCTATTGATAACACAATCCAAACCGAGGCTTGATTGAGCGTTTATTGATTCGTCCGAGTCAGTGGGAATGGAGATTTAGATGTTCGTCCCCAAGACGGCCTCCTCCCCAAGACTGTCTGGTCCCCGAGACGGTCTCGTCCCCAAGACGGCCTCCTCCCCAAGACTGTCTGGTCCCCGAGACGGCCTCCTCCCCAAGACGGTCTCCTCCCCAAGACGGCCTCCTCCCCAAGACGGCCTCCTCCTCAAGACTGCCTCCTCCCCAAGACTGCCTCCTCCCCAAGATGGCCTCCTCCTCAAGACTGCCTCTTCCCCAAGACTGCCTCCTCCCCAAGACGGCCTCCGCCCCAAGACGGCCTCCGCCCCAAGACGGCCTCCCCCAAGACGGCCTCCTCCCCAAGACGGCCTCCTCCCCAAGACTGCCTCCTCCCCAAGACTGCCTCCTCCCCAAGACGGCCTCCTCCCCAAGACGCCCTCCTCCCCAAGACGGCCTCCTCCCCAAGACGGCCTCCCCCCCAAGACGGTCTCGCCCAGTTTTTGTCCAAAGCGACCAGATGTGCTCATGTTATTAGGACACCAGCGGGTTTGACTGTGTGCTGTGTGTTCAAAATCTGAGGTCAGTTTTTGTTGACATGACATCATCGTGCGTTAATCGCTCTGCTTGTTGGTCTTAACCCCCCCCCCCCCACCCAACCCCCTTTCCATTGCCCGGGTCATGTCAACAATGGTTCTCACACGATGTATTCGTATACTTGTAAACATTGCAATACAGGCTCTATAGACGATAATGTTAATGTGCGCACCTCAAAGTTAACACCAGGCCTTGTCATAGTTAACACCAGGCCTTGTCAGAGTTAACACTAGGCGTTGTCAGAGTTAACACCAGGTCTTGTTACAGTTAACGCTAGGCCTTGTCAGAGTTAACACTAGGCCTTGTCAGAGTTAACACTAGGCCTTGTCAGAGTTAACACACATATACCCAGCTAATTCAGATAGCCGATGCACCAGATGTTTTTTTCATATTTATGTATAAATATTTATCTTGCAGCTATAGTGGTCTCTTCATTTATTATTATCCTATTTTTTTTTTAAATTCTAAATTCTAAAAATTATCATTCTAATCTTATCCGACACCTTGCTGGGCGTTTGCTTTATTTGTAGTGCTTGTCTGCACTTCCCTGCACTGTCCTGTACTTTTCTGTACTTGCCGTGTGGTCATGCTTGTGCTCTTAAAATTTGAAGTCATTCGCGGTACCTTCGGAATTCATCGTGCGCCCGTGCAGAGCAACACGTGTAGGGTTAGCCAGTGTGCTTCTGATGACGTAGTCACCGCTTGTGCAAAATAACCGGGGAAGCCCGCACGGTTTAAAAATAAATCAATACTTCCAGCATTTGGATTATGACTTGTGTTATTTCAAACAGCTATTAACAAGACCTATAATATGAACCAGATTACACTAACGCTTACACTTACATGAAGTAAATTGTCGCGCGTGGACACTGACACCTTACTAACTCTTGGATCACTCACGGAGCGATGGATTTCCCCTTACCGTCGGGCCGACAGCGGAAGATGAGAAACCACTGTGAGTATGCCCTTAAAAATTTAATTTCTTTTGGGTTCTCAAACTTTTTACTTGTCTGTTCAGCGCTACGTACCCCTCCCCCTCTTTCCCGTGCTTAGGGGGGGGGGGCTGAACACACGCTTTAGGGGGTTCTCACGTCTCATGATCTGATATTCGCAAGGTTTGATCTCCAAACTGCACTCCTCTTCCCACTCCTCTTCCCACCCTAACAAAAGGCGCGGATCCGACCCTGATTGTATGGATGACGGCAGAGGGCGGAGCCTGATAGATCCAGACGGTGGTGTAGTCATAAAATGTGGATAGATGATGAAGATGGGTTCGAAACCAGCTACTTAACAGGGTAATTTTACAGCTACTTCATAGGTAATTGTAATGCTACTTAACAGGGGAATTGTACAGCTACTTAACAGGGGAATTGTACAGCTACTTTACCAGGTAATAGTACAGCTACTTTGCAGGGTAATTGTACAGCTACCTTACAGGATAATTGTACAGCTACTTTACAGGGTAATTGTACAGCTACTTTACAGGGTAATTGTACGGCTACTTTAAAGGGTAATATTAAAGCTACTTTACAGGATAATTGTACAGATACTTTACAGGGATATAGTACAGCTACTTTACAGGGTAATTGTACAGCTACTTCAGAGGGTAATAGTACAGCTACTTTACAGGGTAATTGGACATGGATAAATGTGTCGAAATCAACTTGTCAAACGCACTCATGGCAGCACAATGAAGACAATGGTCTGTCAAACGCACTCATGGCAGCACTATGAAGACAATGGTCTATCAAATACACTCATGGCAGCACTATGAAGACAGTGGTCTGTCAAACACACTCATGGCAGCACTATGAAGACAATGGTCTATCAAATACACTCATGGCAGCACTATGAAGACAGTGGTCTGTCAAACACACTCATCGCACCACTATGAAGACAGTGGTCTGTTAAACACACTCATTGCAACACTATGAAGACAGTGGTCTGTCAAACACACTCGTGGCAGCACTATGAAGACAGTGGTATGTCGAACACACTCATGGCAGCACTATGAAGACAGTGGTCTGTTAAACACACTCATTGCAACACTATGAAGACGGTGGTCTGTCAAACACACTCGTGGCAGCACTATGAAGACAGTGGTCTGTCAAACACACTCGTGGCAGCACTATGAAGGCAGTGGTATGTCGAACACACTCATGGCAGCACTATGAAGACAGTGGTCTGTTAAACACACTCATTGCAACACTATGAAGACAGTGGTCTGTCAAACACACTCGTGGCAGCACTATGAAGACAGTGGTCTGTCAAACACACTCGTGGCAGCACTATGAAGACAGTGGTCTGTCAAACACACTCGTGGCAGCACTATGAAGACAGTGGTATGTCAAACACACTCATGGCAACACTATGAAGACAGTGGTATGTCAAACACACTCATGGCAGCACTATGAAGACAGTGGTCTGTTAAACACACTCATGGCAGCACTATGAAGACAGTGGTCTGTCAAACACACTCATGGCAACACTATGAAGACAGTGGTCTGTCAAACACACTCGTGGCAGCACTATGAAGACAGTGGTATGTCAAACACACTCATTGCAACACTATGAAGACAGTGGTCTGTCAAACACACTCATGGCAACACTATGAAGACAGTTGTCTGTCAAACGCACTCATGGCAACACTATGAAGACAGTGGTCTGTCAAACACACTCATGGCAGCACTATGAAGACAGTGGTCTGTCAAACACACTCATGGCAGCACTATGAAGACAGTGGTCTGTCAAACACACTCATGGCAACACTATGAAGACAGTGGTCTGTCAAACACACTCATGGCAGCACTATGAAGACAGTGGTCTGTCAAACACACTCATGGCAACACTATGAAGACAGTGGTCTGTCAAACACACTCATGGCACCACTATGAAGACAGTGGTCTGTCAAACACACTCATGGCACCACTATGAAAACAGTGGTCTGTCAAACACACTCATGGCAACACTATGAAGACAGTGGTCTGTCAAACACACTCATGGCAACACTATGAAGACAGTGGTCTGTCAAACACACTCCACGAAATAAGCGGAAGTAGCCTCGTCCAAAAGTAAAAATACTGTCAGCAATATGTGCGGTTCCCAGTACTGTCAGCAATATGTGCGGTACCCAGTACTGTCAGCAATATGTGCGGTACCCAGTACTGTCAGCAGTATGTGCGGTACCCAGTACTGTCAGCAATATGTGCGGTACCCAGTACTGTCAGCAATATGTGCGGTACCCAGTACTGTCAGCAATATGTGCGGTACCCAGTACTGTCAGCAATATGTGCGGTACCCAGTACTGTCAGCAATATGTGCGGTACCCAGAACTGTCAGCAATATGTGCGGTACCCAGAACTGTCAGCAATATGTGCGGTACCCAGAACTGTCAGCAATATGTGCGGTACCCAGAACTGTCAGCAATATGTGCGGTACCCAGAACTGTCAGCAATATGTGCGATACCCAGAACTGTCAGCAATATGTGCGATACCCAACAATATGTCAGTCATATGAGCAATAGCCAGTACTGTCTCACTTGTTGGCAATAGCCGGTACTGTCACAACTATTTGCACTAGTAGCTGATGGAACTCTTGTCCTGACAGAATCTTTCCACTTTGATAACATCTGCCTGGGGGACGCCCTCGCCATGTCCGCCCGCCCGCCCGCCCGCCCCCACTCTCTTTGTTTCAAGTGATGTGTTAGTGTGATACAAAGAGCCACTCTGTGATGACATTCAACGTCGCTTTGGGGGCAACAATGAGTGACCCTGGTCGGGAGGGCGGCAACAATGAGTGAACCCTGGGGGGGGGGGCAGCAACAATGAGTGCCCCCCTCGTCAGGCATCAATAATGTAAATACCTGGGGGCACAATGCAAGGTGTTGGACTGTTCCACCCCGCCACCCGGACGTCCCTCCCTTCACCTGATCATCCCGTCCTCCGCGCCCCCCCCCCACCTTTTATCATTGATTTGTGTTCAATCTGCTGACGTCGATTGGACGCCAATAATGAGGTCAGCTGTGTCGATGTTATTGTTTGCGACATTTAGACCATGTCGTCCATTAAACCTTAAACAGATGGAAGATGTCACGTGTTTCTTACAACCGTACTCGTCCTCCACCGCCACCACCACCAACAACAGCAACAATATCATCACCACCACCACCCCCACCAACAACACCATCACCACCAACACCACCATCCCACCAACAACACCATCACAAACACTACCACCACCACTAACACCACCACCAACACAAGTACCATTATGACCACCACCACCAACAAAACCACCACCACCACTACCACCACCACAACCCCACCACCACCCCACGTGCATGTGACGTAACAACATTTGATAACATAGTTATTTACGAAAATAAAAAAAATAAAAAATGAAAAAAGATTGTGATGTGTTGGATGAGGTGATGAGAGAAGAAAATGTGTGTGTGGGGGGACAAAAAAAAAAGGGGGGGGGCAGCGGCGAGGGAGTAGAGAGACACAGCTTAAGTTTGGTTTCAAGACAGAACTTAAGTTTGGTTTTAAAGTGTACACCAACCACTTCCGTGTTTAGACGAAGAATGATTATAATTTATAAAAATAACATTCCGATGTTCAACATGAAAAGAATAACGTGGTCGCCCCTTATCCATTGGATCAACCAGCTCATCCAATAACTGACGCACGCTCGGTGGAAATTCCCGACGATTATAATGGGGATTTTATTTTCCAAGCTCTCATTCACAATATATCTATATAATATTATATACCCACACAGACATACAACAGTATATAAATAGTTACTTAGTCGTTTCATTAACTAAAACCGTGACTGTGTGTGCTTAAATCAACCATGAACACCAGGTGTAACGCAGGTTTATTATTAGCTTCGACTATCTCTAGCAAACTTAACACAGTGGAGCATTGATTATCTCAACTGATTGGAACAGGGGAGAGG
>CAXITT010000007.1:580887-595266 GCA_964033795.1 Lymnaea stagnalis
CACCAACACCACCACCACCACCACCAGCCCCATTATGACCCCCAACACCAGCCCCATTATGACCACCAACACCAGCCCCATTATGACCACCAACACCAGCCCCATTATGACCACCAACACCAGCCCCATTATGACCACCAACACCACCACCAACACCAGCCCCATTATGACCACCAACACCACCACTCCTCCTACAGCTCTTAAAAGAAAGAAGACCCCAGTGCTGTATGAAGTCACAAAGACAAGATGACAAAATAATCCAGGTGTATAGAGACAAGAAAACAAAATAGTCCAGGTATAGTGAGACAAGATGCCAAAATAGTCCAGGTGTAGGGAGACAAGATGACAAAATAGTCCAGGTGTAGGGAGACAAGATGACAAAATAGTCCAGGTGTAGGGAGACAAGATGACAAAATGGTCCAGGCGTATGGAGACAAGTCCAGGGAGCAGCCACAGTTTTGTTGGTGCACTGTTTCCTAAAGACAGCAACACGTTTACGGCAAGTAAAACTACAACAACTGACAACTGGAGATTGGTCCACTTTTTAGACCATGTCTCCAGAGAAATGTCATTAGGCTATCTAGCAAGAGCTGACATGTGTCCAGAGAAATGTCATTAGGCTATCTAGCTAGAATTTATATTTGTTCAGAGAAATGTCATTAGGCTATCTAGCTAGAACTGACATGTGTTCAGAGAAATGTCATAAGGCTATTTAGCAAGAGCTGATATGTGTCCAGAGAAATGTCATTAGGCTATCTAGCAAGAGCTGACATGTGTTCAGACAAATGTCATTAGGCTATCTAGCTAGAGCTGACTTGTGGCCAGAGAAATGTCAAGTATAACCATAGAAAGTCGGGCACAGGCATTACCGCCGGGACACAGAGATTACCGTCAAGCCACAGACATTACCGCCGGGACACAGACATTACCGTCAAGCCACAGACATTACCGTCGGGACACAGGCATTACCGCCGGGACAGAGATATTAGCGTCGTAACCGGACTTTCGATTATGCCGAATCATTGGCGGTCAGGGCGGTCAAACGCTTATCACCACGCCCTTGTCCACCAGCCCCACCTCCCCGTTTCCCCTCATCTCGTCATCCTCCTCCCTGTACCCCCCCCCACACACACACTCACACACCAACACAGTGTATCAGCATTTATGATTTTCGTTAAGCCCCACCCAAATAAGTATCGGAACTCAACCCGGCCGAATCTTTTCACCGATTATTCGGTTATATCCGCGTCTACCCCACCCCTTGCCTCTAACCTTGGGATTGGAAGACATCCATCACGAGGACCTCTTTCCTTTTGTTTTTGCCCTGGCAGAGAGAGTCCTGCCTACATGACAAGGGGGCATAAACCATCGGCAGCCAGTCTCAGCGCCCACTCGTTGTTGGGAAAGGATGACATTCGCGTGCGAAAGCGATATCAGCCATTTTGTGTGATTGGGATAAGCAATCTCTCAAGTCCTTTATGGGACCGCCTTTATGGGTCCGCCTTGATGGGGCCGCCAGCGTGCCCGCGGTATCCCTTACATTACAGGGGTAATTAAGAAATTAGGGCCACTGGCTCAATGGCTCTGCGTTCTCTATTGTTTCATTCTCATTTTCTTCTCCCCCCCCCTTCCCCTCTCTTTCTTCCCCTTCCATTGCTTTGTTGCTGTGCTGCTGGGGTCTTTTCACGGTGGATTTGTCGGAGCGCTTCTCAAGCAGTTGGTACTCGCGATCGCTAGGGAATTCTTAAATCCTCGCCTTGCTTTAATAGAAAGAAAACCTAATCTAGTGTACATTTGTGAACAGATCAAATTATAATTGATCATCTTCAAGTTAACATACTTGTTCATTTCTCACCAACACACGGACAAATATCCAACAAAATATCAACAAAATATCAACAAAATACCAACAAAGTGTAAAAGTGTCTTGATGGCTTGTGCCGACACCATGTGGGGAAAATTGACCACAACTATTTTGGGGACGAGCATCATATAAGATGTGTTTGACTGATCATACAAGACGTGTTTGTGTTTGACGTGTTTGTGTTCGACTTATCCTACAAGATGTGTTCGAATTATCCTACAAGATGTGTTCGACTTATCCTACAAGATGTGTTCGACTTATCCTACAAGATGTGTTTGACTTATCCTACAAGATGTGTTCGAATTATCCTACAAGATGTGTTCGACTTATCCTACAAGATGTGTTCGACTTATCCTACAAGATGTGTTTGACTTAACCGAAAGCACTATGTGTGACACAGACATGTGACCGGGGCAAATGTGTGTTATCTAGAAGCCTGCTAGGGAGCACCCACTGGCTCGTGGGTCGGTCTGTGCTTCCTGGGTCGAGTCGACTCGATTCTGTCCACTTGCCCTCTTCCAACGCCTCGGTGTTTCAGCAAGGCTTGTGGGCTCGGGTTTGTTCTGTGGTGACACTTCTTACAAGCAATGTTGAGCACGGGGGATCTTCGGAGAGGGGTCTTCATGGAGGGGTCTTCAGGGAGGGGTCTTCAGGGAGGGGTCTTCAGAGAGGGTTCTTCAGAGAGGGGTCTTCAGAGAGGGGTCTTCAGAGAGGGGTCTTCAGAGAGGGGTCTTCAGATAGTGGTCCTCGTAATATGTATAGGGGTGCATCGTCTACACACACGTGACATATTTTTTTTTATAAACAAGTATTAGTATTTAGTATTCGATTAGTAGTGGAATCGATACATGGGTCTAATTTCAAATATAGTTATGGCTCTGGAAATAGACTGGGGCCTCCTGCCCCCCACCCCAATCCCCACCAAGTCCTGTTATCAATACAATTTCCGAGGATGGGGAGTAGTCGAATCGCAGTGCTTTTTGGAATTAAGTATTCGATGCTAAGAAAGTAAATGTTCCAAATGACAATTCCAGACAGGTAAGAAATCGAATCCAGTTAATAAAAGGTGTGCTCGTGTTGGAGGAAGTAGTAATAGGTTGAGTGTAGTTTGTAACAATACAGATTGCATTATTTCATGCAATGCTCCAACACAGGGGTTCTCAACAAGTGCTCCACGGGCGATTCAGGAAACGCCTAACACTATTAATTGTAAGAAATGGGTTACACCTAAGAAGTCAGCCATAGGGGATCTGCGAGCCAAAAATGTTTGGGAACCGCTGGACTCATAAAGCCCCTAAATGTATTTTTCTTAAAAATGGAGTCCCCAAAATGTGTCTTCTCCTTCGTAGCGAGATGTGCGGGGGTGGGGGTGGGGGTGGTGGGGCGCCTCAGAATTGTGGTGTAAACTTTGGGATGTCGTCCTTAAAGAACGTTTCTGACACACGTGCTGGCCAGCGACGCTACTCACTACACAGGGCACACTACACACGACAGACGGCCACTACTCCACTCTCCTCCCTCCTCCATAAGGCCATATCTTTTAACTTTCTTATCGTTTTCAGCTTCGCACTTTGTAAACATCAAGAGGGCCAACCCTGGCCAACCCCCCTGGCTCTATGGACAGCGGCCTTCTGAAGACCAGCGTTCTCATAGCTTAGTTATCTCCCCTGCATCATCACTTGGTTATCTTTGGTGAGCGTTGCCTCCCCCTTTCATTTTACGCTCACCTACCGAGTAGGTTTTGAGTTCCCATGAATTCTGCATGACCAGGCCATGTCATAGAACACAACCAGGCCATGTCATAGAACACAACCAGGCCATGTCATAGAACACAACCAGGCCATGTCATAGAACACAACCAGGCCATGTCATAGAACACAACCAGGCCATGTCATAGAACACAACCAGGCCATGTCATAGAACACAACCAGGCCATGTCATAGAACACAACCAGGCCATGTCATAGAACACAACCAGGCCATGTCATAGAACACAACCAGGCCATGTCATAGAACACAACCAGGCCATGTCATAGAACACAACCAGGCCATGTCATAGAACACAACCAGGTCAAGCCATAGATCACAACGAGCTGAAGTCATAAAACGCAACCAGTTCAAGTCATAGGACATAACCAGGCTTAGTTGATCTAGTCATTTTGCCTCAATGCACCAGGCACATTAAGTCTAGCCATATGACTTATAGCATCGCCTACAACAGGCCTTAAGGTCTAGTCATACTGACATATAGGATTGATTAAATACACAAGCCCATTAGGTCTAGTTATAGTGAATTATGGGATTTCTTTAATACAACAAGCCCATTAGGTCTAGTCACACAGACTTATAGGATTACCTAAATATAATAGGCCCATTAGGTCTAGTCACACTGACCTATAGGATTGCTTAATACAACAGACCCATTAGGTCTAGTCATACTGACCTATAGGATTGCCTTAATACACCAGGCCCATTTGGTCTAGTCATACTGACCTATAGGATTACCTAAATACACCAGCCCGTTAGGTCTAGTTATACTGACCTATAGGATTTCCTAAATACACCAGGCCGGTTAGGTCTTGTCATACTGACCTATAGGTTTTCCTAAATACACCAGACCCATTAGGTGTAGTCATACTGACCTATATTGCCTAACTACACCAGGCCCTTTAGGTCTTGTCATACTGACCTATAAGATTGTCTAAATACATCAGGCCCATTAGGTCTAGTCATACTGACCTTTAGGTTTGCCTAAATGCACCAGACCCATTAGGTGTAGTCATACTGACCTATAGGTTTTCCTAAATACACCAGGCTTATTAGGTCTACGCATATCTAGTCATACTGACCTATAGGTTTGCCTAAATACACCAGGCCCATTAGGTCTAGTCATACTGACCTATATGATTACCTAAAAACACCAGGCCCATTAGGTGTAGTCATACTGACCTATAGATTTTCCTAAATACACCAGGCCCATTAGGTCTACGCATATCTAGTCATAATGACCTATAGGTTTGCCTAAATACACCAGGCACATTAAGTAGTGCGTGTGTGATTGGAATTTGAACCAATTCGCCTCGCTACCGTAGCATGTAACAACCTCCCCGACCAGATATTGTTTTGATAGCCAAAGTTGTAACAGGGGGGGGGGGGGTTAATTTTTTCGAAATACAAACAATATTGTTGTTTTGTTATCTCCATGTTTGGTTTGTTCAGTGTATCGGGATCTAATGATATATGCCGTTATGTTTGTTTGTTTGTGTATGTGTAGGTTATGTTGCGTTTAGCGGTTTCGTTGAAGCAGGGGGAAGGGTCGATGTGCTTGAAAGAGCTTGCAAAGCAGTGGCAGAATCTAACAAAAGTGAAGGGTGGGGTCTCCAAACGGGTGGGGGTCTCCAAAAGGGCTGGGTCACCAAAAGGGCAGGGTCTCCAAAAGGGCGGGGTCACCAAAAGGGCGGGGTCTCCAAAAGGGCGGGGTCACCTAAAGGGTGGAGTCTCCAAAAGGGCTGGTCTCCAAAAAGTATGGGATCTCCAAAAGGGCGGGGTCTCCAAAAGGGTGGGGGTCACCTAAAGGGTGGAGTCTGCAAACGGGCGGGGGTCTCCAAAAGGGCGGGGTCACCAAAAGAGCGGGGTCTCCAAAAGGGTGGGATCACCAAAAGGGTGGAGTCTCCAAAAGGGTGGAGTCTCCAAAAGGGTGGAGTCTCCAAAAGGGTGGGGTCACCAAACATACTTTCGTGCACTCTACGCATATCAAGAAAGTTTAGTATTTTTTTTTTGTGTGGTCCTTTTCACATCAGGGGCGGCACTTTATCGAATTCTCCCCCCCCCCTGAGTATGCGAATAAAAACTTGTTTAAATATTAACATAAAAAATAGCCCCTGCCTCTACCCCGCACACCAGCTTCTTAATCCGCCCATCTATTCCCACCAATGTCCTCAACTTCACCCACTTCTTACTCCGCCCATCTATTCCCACCAATGTCCTCAACTTCACCCACTTCTTACTCCACCCATCTATTCCCACCAATGTCCTCAACTTCACCCACTTCTTACTCCACCCATCTATTCCCACCAATGTCCTCAACTTCACCCACTTCTTACTCCACCCATCTATTCCCACCAATGTCCTCAACTTCACCCACTTCTTACACCGACACTTACACCCATTTAGGTAGACGCCCCATCCAACAATAATCTCACAAACCCGCAAAGTTTCGCGGACCAAGAAGGGGGCCATTGACCAGACCACAAAACATAATAAAAATAATAACAATACTAAAGTTTATTTCAAAGACAGGCTGCATCCCCAAAGGCTCGAAGCGCGGTACAAAGTCAACAAAACCAACACAAACAACAACAACAATTGACCACATTTAAAACCAACGCAACACTACAAAACTAATTACAAGCACACCAAGTCAAATAGCATTCATTTGTTGGACGCGGCAAAGATGGCTTCCCGTGCCCCCACCCCCTTCTTTTTTTTCCTTCTCCTCCCCCCCCCACCCCAAAACCTAAAACTAAACATATGTCCTGCCATTCCATGATGGTCTCAGAAAACTCTAGCGATTAGCTTCAGCCATTTATTGCTGTGTGAGTGTGTATATGTGTTTTCCTCAAAAGCTTGCATTCCTTGCACTGCGATGGCCCAGGATTAGTTCCCAATTTGAACGGTTCACAAGGTCTGTGATTGGTCCCTCGTTTAGGCCCGCTCATGGCGTCACCATCTTCATCCCGACGTCATCAACACTGGGGCCTCTTTCTCTCTCTTTCTTTTAACCCAGGCAAGTCTCCTTCACCAAACGGTCACACCCTTGATGGATTGACACTCTTATCGACAGCTGTGTCCAGACTTGTCCACGTCACCACCACTTCACCGGTCAGATCTGACGTCATCTACACGCCACTGTCGGCCAGTCTCCGCCATGACGACATGTAAACTAGACGAACACCTTCCTTAATGTAATTAAAGAACCGGCACTCTCCCCTTCCTCCCCCCCTCCCCCCTCCCCCGCTTCACTTCTCCAAGTCCAATTGAAAGCATTGCGTCACTACACAAGTTGTCACGTCATTCTTTTTGCCATCTGTAACAGTGGTTTCCTATCACATTGACCAGTGGGTCCCAATCTCTTTGGCCAGTGGTTCCCTATCTCTTTGGCCAGTGGTTCCCAATCTCTTTTCCAGTGGTTCTCAATCTCTTTGACCAGTGGTTCCCAATCTCTTTTCCAGTGGTTCTCAATCTCTTTGACCAGTGGTTCCCAATCTCTTTTCCAGTGGTTCTCAATCTCTTTGACCAGTGGTTCCCAAGTTGTTGTTTTTTGACAGGCGGATCCCTATTTAGAATGACTTTGTATGGAGGAGCCCTTTAGTCTCACCCTATGTTTGTAGGGGTCAGGGGTGTCCTGGAGTGAACACATGTTGGAAGAATGGACTTGTTGGAAGAATGGACTTGTTGGAAGAATGGACTTGTTGGAAGAATTGACTTGTTGGAAGAATGGACTTGTTGGAAGAATTGACTTGTTGGAAGAATGGACTTGTTGGAAGAATGGACTTGTTGGAAGAATGGACTTGTTGGAAGAATGGACTTGTTGGAAGAATGGACTTGTTGGAAGAATGGACATGTTGGAAAAAGGACATTTTGAGAGAATGGACATGTTGAAAGAATGAAGGAATGAAAGGACATTTTGAGAGAATGGACATGTTGAAAGAATGAAGGAATGAGCATTGATGTGTATGTAAATTAGCTGTGGATATGGGCATCTATGGCGTATCCGGAAATTTGGTCGAATATTTTTTTTTGTTTCACTATAAAGTAGAGTGCGTTCATAAAGAAATTTGACGCAAAATTTTAACGTGTGAACTGGAAAAAAAGATTCGACCAAATTTCCGTTCGAAGAAATTTCTTTCGATCAAATTTCCGGTAACCCATCTATGATCGGTCATGTTGAAATGGACATGTAATATTGGGCGGCTTGAAGGCCATACAAAACAATACCTGTAAAAGCGGACTTATGGGAAATTGAACTCAACATTGGAGATATATGAAGGTTTAGAGAATGGATCTATGGTATTTGTTTGTAGCAATCGTCAGAGCGAACTACCTTTTAGGACAGTGTGTCAGGCTAAACAGACTGATAGGTAAATGTGAACGTCCTACCCAAGGTCAGCTCGCATGTCCTACCCAAGGTCAGCTCCCAAGGTCACCAAATTGCTGATATTCATAATTTCCCATGCTCAAATTAAATCATCCGATGACGTAACCACCCCCCCCCCCCAATCCTGTTGTGTGGAGACGGTGTCAGCATTGGTGTCAGCAATGGTGTCAGCATTGGTGTCAGCATTGGTGTCAGCATTGGTGAACCCAAGGTCAACCCCCAAGGTCACCAAATTGCTGATATTCATAATTTCCCATGGCCCAACTAAATCATCCGATGGCGTAACCCCCCCCCCCCCCCCAATCCTGTTGTGTGGAGACGGTGTCAGCATTGGTGTCAGCAATGGTGTCAGCATTGGTGTCAGCATTGGTGTCAGCATTGGTGTCAGCATTGGTGTCAGCATTGGTGTCAGCATTGGTGTCAGCATTGGTGTCAGCATTGGTGTCAGCATTGGTGTCTGATCTTTGTTAATGGTGCCTATTAGATCGCCGCTTTTAACTGCCTCTCCCTCCCACCCCACAGCCTCGACACGCACACACACACACACACACACACAGCCACACGGCCACTCACTGAGTGCCACACGCCTGCCTTCCAAATTGTTTAACATTCTTGCAAATCTAGCTACGCCATTCATTCCAGTTGTCCAATTCTTTGCCTCTTCTCTTCAACCTCCTCAAAGTCTGTCACACACACACACACCCAATCCGCCCCTACATCCAACCTCTCAACCACCAGACCCACACACCCCACTCGGTCGTGCATCGCAGCTCTCGTCAAGCCACTTATCAAGCATTTCTCTTTAATATTTTTTTTTCTTTTCTTCCACGCCATCCTTTCCTTCTGCGACATCTCACACTTCAGACAATCTCTTTCCTTTCTTCTCGCCAGCACCCTTACACCCCCCCCACTCCCCCTCCGTCCCCACCACCCCGATCCTGGACCGATGGCCAGACCGGCTTTGTGGGAGCGTTTATTATTAATTTGACTGATTTATGACGTAGGTGGACCAAGGAACGAGGCTGAGACGAGGGCCCCAAAGAAAGAGTAGGCGAAGTGTGCTGGGACCTTTTTGTGGAACTGTTTGAGAATGTTTGCCTTTTGTTTGGTCCGACTGCTTCGTACGAGGAAGGTGGGGAGTTGGGGGGTGTGGGGGGGGTATGAAGGAGACTATCAGGAGCGGACCTAGGATAAGTCCAAAGGTCATATGCCTTACCCTGAACAATATACAAATGGATAACTACGATCGCCGCAATCACGACATTTCCTGGATCGCCAGCACATCCCAATCACAACTGCCGTAATCCACACCGATCACCACAATCAACAAACAATCTCATTTATACATCACCATTACCAAAGTCACCACGATCATTTTAAACACGAAAATCGCCCCAGTCAGTGCTCCCAGTCAATGCTCCCAGTCAGTGCTTCCAGTCAGGGCTCCTAGTCAATGCTTCCAGTCAACGCTCCCAGTCAGTGCTCCCAGTCAATGTTCCCAGTCAGTGCTTTCAGCATGTGCTCCCAGTCAATACTCCCAGTCAGGGCTCCTAGTCAATGCTTCCAGTCAACGCTCCCAGTAAGTGCTCCCAGTCAATGCTCCCAGTCAGTGCTTTCAGAATGTGCTCCCAGTCAATACTCCCAGTCAGCGCTCCTAGTCAATGCTCCCAGTCAGTGCTCCCAGTCAATGCTCCCATTCAGTGCTTTCAGCATGTGCTTCCAGTCAATTTTCCCAGTCAGGGCTCCTAGTCAATGCTCCCCGTCAATGCTCCCAGTCAATGCTCCCAGTCAATGCTCCCAGTCAGTGCTTTCAGTCAGTGCTCCCAGTCAATGTCCCCAGTCAGTGCTCCCCAAGTCAGTGATCCCAGTCAGTGATCCCAGTCAGTGCTCCAAGTCAATGTCCCCAGTCAGTGCTCTCAGTCAGTGCTCCCTAACCGCAAGTGGCAAGTAAGAAAGAGGTATATTGAGTTGTGATTCTGTTCATTCAATAAAGGTTGATTGGGATTGTGTGTGTGTGTGTGTGGGGGGGGGGATAACTTACTATTGTTTCTATAGAAACAAACTTTCTTAATGGTTATGATTGGGGTGGGGGTGGGAAAGATGGCTTTTGTGAGGGAGGATGGGGTGGTGATGAGGAAAACCACCCCGTCTCCCAACATCAGGGAACGCCAAAAGTGACGAGAAATGTTAACATATATACGTGTGTGTGTGTTTGAGTGTATGTCTGTGTGTGTTTAAATGTGTTTGTGTGTGTGTGTGTCATTTATTGAGGAAACGTAAAAGTGGTGGGGTGTGGGGGGTTCTCATTCTGTACCCAGGTGCAATCTTTCCATCACGCAGTCTTGAAGGGGTGTTGTGGGGTAGTGACCATGATATTTTGTGATCCTAAAATTTCGAGCTAGAAGTCATCGTACCATAATTGTGTGACCCCGGCATTAAAGGCAATCTTCTGATTTAGACCAGACGCAGCCAGTTATTTGAAGCGTTATTATTATCTTATCGGAAATACCCGTAAATTTCTTCGGGCTTTCCCATTCATCATGCTGCAGTGCTGATCAGATAGCAAGAGTTCTTATCCCCCCCCCCCCAACCCGGGGCGACCGCATCTATTTCCGGTGCGATATTTCTATATTTAGGCATGAGCACAGAAATGCACACAGCTTCAAGTGCGCAATAAACTGGGCTAATCCACAGCTGACAGATAGGTGCCACTAGCACCACATTGACTTAATAGGTACAAGTAGTCGGCTTCTATAGAACAGAGAAAAAGCGGGGGGGGGGGGCGCCCCGACCGGGTCCGTTCGTGGGGCTGGGTACCTAGTACCGTGACCACAGCTGACAGATAGGTGCCACTAGCACCACATTGACTTAATAGGTACAAGTAGTCGGCTTCTATAGAACAGAGAAAAAGCGGGGGGGGGGGGCGACCCGAACTGGTCAGTTCATGGGGCTGTGTACCTAGTAACGTGGGAGAAGTGGGAGGGGGGTGACATTGTATGCGTTGTAAGAGTGCCAAGACATAATATATATATATATTTCACTATCGTAGTACTATGAATGGATCAAGTTAGTACTATCCATGGTTAAAGTTAGTACTATCCATGGATCAAGTTGGTGCTATCCATGGATCAAGTTAATGCTATCCATGGATCAAGTTAGTACTATGAATGGATCAAGTTAGTACTATCCATGGATAAAGTTAGTACTATCCATGGATCAAGTTAGTACTATCCAATGGATCAAGTTAGAACTATCCATGGATCAAGTTAGTACATGCCATATCTGACAGTACCTTGTCAAACCTTGTCCTTTGGCAGCACTTGTCACAGTGTTTCAGATGACAGCAACTTGTGACAGCTTATCCAAGGACATTGTCTTGTGACAGAGTAATGTCAAAACTTTTCTATTGACACATTACTGTCACACCTCAATGGCTGATAGAGTCGTAGGGCCACTTACTAATCTAATATTGACTGTTATCCAGAGAGAGAGAGAGAGAGAGGGGGGGGGGGAGAAATAAATCCAAGACATAATGTCAAAGTACACTGGCTTGCACGGGCTGCCACTCTTGTATTCTTATAATTAACCATTGACCATTGAGATGTAGTTGGTATCGAGAAAAAAACACAGTGTTCAAGTGTAAGCATGTGTGCTATGCATCTCTGAGGGAAAGTAGCAATGTCTCATCCATAACAATTTTGATGGTGCATATATATATGTGCCATTCCTTACTTGAAGGAACCCAACTCCTGACGCCACATAGGCGTGTCGCTTGCATGGGCGTAGCTGCGGTTAGTTTGCCGCACGAGGGGGGGGGATATTTTGTCCCCCACCCCCCCTCCTGCCTTCCATGAAAACAAACTCTTCAAATGGTAGAAAAGGTCTCCCCTCAATATCAAGAAGGCAAGTGCCTCACTGGGTGGATCCCCCCCTCTGCCCCCCTGCCCCCCTTTGACGCCCTGTCCCCCCTCTGCCTCCCTGCCCCCCGCTCCCCCTCCGTTGCTACGCCACTAATCACTCGTATTTCAATGTTGCATTATAGCTATCACCATCTAGCGTCTAACATACCTGTATACATGGAATCGAAGTGGTTTAAGGATTCTCGTAAGTGGTCACAAAGATTTGAGACCCATTCAAAAGGCCACAAAGATTTGAGACCCATTCAAAAGGCCACAAAGATTTGAGACCCACTCACATATAAACCCAAAAGACGAACTCACTATGTAACTCAGCAATTTTTTTATACTCTCTAACCCCAAAATATTTTTCTCTCTTTTCTACATTTTGGCTTGTGAATCACACAAATTAACATGTTCCTCATTCTATTGGATTGTCCTCGCGAAGTGCCTCATTCCTCCCCCCACCCAATCTCCACCTCCCCTCTCCTCATAGCGCTGCCAGTTCTAATGTGGGGCTCTGTCCCCCCCCCTCCCCCCCAATCAGCCTGCCGTCCTGCTACTGAATGCTAGATTCATGCATTATTCCATCTTTACATTTATTGGCCCGAGCTATTAGCGTGGTCAGAGTCCAGCTACGCCACGGCGCCCACATCCCCTCCCCCCACCCCTCTCTGTCCACGACCCTCGCCCTTCGAGGGTTAATCATGAAAGTGGGACAACGTTAAGGGAGATATATAAGGAGATTGGGTGGGGGGGGGGCAAGTGGGGTGAGCTGGATTTAAATAGTGATTGGAACACGGTAATCAAAAGGTGGGGGGGGGAGAGGGGGGGGGTTGACTTTGACTGCAACAATTCTATATTGTAATACACAGCTGTATTTAGCGGCACATTCGCAAACAATACGTTTACAAAGAGAATCGCAGGGGGGGGGCAAGGGGGGTGAGCTGGATTTAAATAGGGGATGGAACCAGGTAATCAAAAGGTGGGGGGGGGAGAGGGGGGGGGTTGACTTTGACTGCAACAATTCTATATTGTAATACACAGATGTATTTAGCGGCACATTCGCAAACAATACGTTGACAAAGAGAATCGCTCACATCCACTTATTCACAAACAAACAAACACACTTACAATCAAACACACACAAACACATTCATCTGCACTCATGGACGTACACACATTCAAGTATGCACGCATACGCACGTACACACTCATGCATCCAGACACACACATGTCATCAGTCCCACTCATCCGTACACACACACCCAGGTCACTGACACACTGCATATTGATATATATGTAGATAGACTAATGTTACAGACAGACACACTTCCATACAGACATTAAGGACACACAAGCACGCATGCATACGTCATGGACACACACAAACATACACACTTACGCATATAAGTCTGTTGTCAGGCGGGCTATTGTGGACATGTGTTGATTCAACATCTTTGTTAGGTTTTCTTTTTTTGAGTATAAACTGCTGCACTATAGTTGTAACGTGGGTGCCGCCTCTGTCGTTAAACTTCACCCCTACGTCATAGAGTATGTGGTTGGTCATTTTCAAACGCATAACGAATAAAGTGTCTCATATTGAACTTTGTTTTATCTGGCTACATTAAAAAATAAAGTCTTTGTTGATTCCGTTTTAAAGATGGTGGATTCAGAGCTAAGAGGCCATCAGAGGGAGTGGGGAGCAAAAACAGACACGTCAGAGGGAGTGGGGTGCCAGAACAGACACGTCAGAGGGAGTGGGGTGCCAGAACAGACACGTCGGAGGGAGTGGGGTGGCGGAACAGACATTTCAGAGGGAGTGGGGAGAAAAAAACAGACATGTCAGAGGGAGTGGAGTGCCAGAACAGAGATGTCAGAGGGAGTGGGGTGCCAGAACAGATACGTCAGAGGGAGCCACATTTTATAATAAATCTGCCAGGACTTTGTCTCACCGCCCCCACCTCGATACCCCCACCCAGATACCCGCACCACGACGCCCCAAACCCTGGGAGCTAAGAGCCCCCACCCTATCCACCTCTGGTACATTTCCCGAGAGCTTTATTAAGGAAATGATTGTTTAATGCTGACTGATGAAAACATGAGTTGAGCCAGGGGGTGATGCACAGGGCTGCCAGCCAAACTGTCCAACCGATCCCCAGCATGGGGATGGCCCAGGGGTGTCCACATGAAACGGAACGGCCGGAAGTGGCCGCGGATTTTTGTCCATTAGCCAGATCGGAAAATCTCGATCACGAAAATCAGAAGCTCTGGTGTGGGTTTTCTGTGGGGGAGGAGGGGGGGGTGGGGGGTAGGGGTGTTTGTTTTGTTGTTCACCAAATCTATTGATATGTTCATTTGTGTATGAACATCTGTATTTGATGCTGGATACTACGCAATACGAGACGTGTTCAGAGTAGGTCTCTCAGTCTTCTCCCCGTGTGTGTGTGTGGGGGGTGGGGG
>CAXITT010000007.1:605865-618901 GCA_964033795.1 Lymnaea stagnalis
GGGGGGGGGGGAGGGGGGGGGGGGGGGGGGGGGGGAGGGAGGGGGGGAGGGAGGGAGGGAGGGAGGGAGGGAGGGAGGGAGGGAGGGAGGGAGGGAGGCAGGGAGGGAGGCAGGGAGGGAGGCAGGGAGGGAGGCAGGCAGCTAAGGCAGGTAGGAAGACCATGTAGACAGACACACAGAAAGGTATATTGATAAAGATACTTGTATAGATAGTTGGACAGACGGATATGTGTGGATAGATAAGGGTGGATAAATTTAGATAGATAAGAGTGGATATATGTGGATGAATAGATCTGAATGGATAGATATGGATGGCTAGATATGGGTGGATAGACATGGGTGTATATATATGGGTGGATAAATATGTGTGGATAAATCTGGGTGGATAAATCTGGGTGGATAGATCGGGATGGATAGATATGGGTGGATAGATCTGGATGGATAGATATGGATGGATAGATATGGATGGATAGATATGGATGGATAGATATGGATGGATAGATATGGATGGATAGATATGGATGGATAGATATGGATGGATAGCTATGGATGGAAGATATGGATGGATAGCTATGGATTGATAGATATGGATTGAAATATGTCAAGTATGCAAAGGAATATATATTTTCCAAATGAAGTCAGCCCCAAACAGCTTTTACTGGTCGGTGGACCGGCCCCCTGATAAAATTTTGAGGACCTCTGGTCTATAACAACGGTACTCCAGGATGTCCACGCCACATTTCATAGACAAGAGAATCCATTATGTGATTATATGATCTCCTAGAAAGCAAAGCATTAGGAAGAAGGGGGGGGGTGGGGTGAGCGCCCTCACTGCTCCAGATCCGCCCCCCCCCGGCATCGCCTATAAAACAGTGGCGCCGGACACATCAACATGACCATTTTGGCCGCTGGCTAAATGTCGGAACAAAATATGCGCAAATGATCGTTAATCACGGCGCATGCCCGGCACAGAGCGCATGCCCGGCACAGAGCGCAAACTTCCGCCCCGCATAAACAAAACATCCGGTACAGCAGCAGTCCTCAAATGTTTGAACATTGGGTCCAGAGGCCTTCAGAAAGCCCTAAATGTGTTCCTTCTATTTGTAGAGGTTGATTCGAAGTGTGTAACAGTAGGGTGTAGTCTAGTATGAGGTGGGATGAGGTATCTGACCCATTGAATTGACCGTGTGCTGGTCATAGAGGTGTGCCTCGACACAAGCTGGGCTCTCACGTCATGGTGATACCGTTGGGCACCCTTTGAGCGCCGCTGCAGTTTCGAAGTGACGTCAAGCGGCAGACGATTTGTTGTGTGCATTGTCAAGCGGGCACTTAATAACAGAACACATCTCTTCCCCCCCCTCCCCCTACCGCCCTCGGGGGGTGGGGACCAATCTCTGACCGAATATTGTCGGACTTGCAGGGAGTACGCGACCTTGACCCCCAACAACTGAAACGCGGGACCTCACTTCGGTGCAGTGCACCCCTGGCCGTGCCACCGAGAGGACAGTAATCTGGCCCCTAATGCCGTTAGGAGCGTCGCCAGCCCACCTAATATAACCCCCCCCCCCCCACTTCCTGTACCGCAGAACCATTTATATTTCGGGTTGATTGTCGCCACCCGGTTATCGGTCTTTCTAACAGAGTTAAGCCCGTGCTCATTAAAGTGAGTACCACGTGGCCAAAGGAGGCATAGCGCCGGGACACCGAAGCTTGCTGGAGTGCGAGGTATTTGGCGACACTCTTTAGTGCTTTCAAAAGGAAACACTCCGACCACTGAGTCTTGCTGAAACTAAACATTGCTCTAAGCAACAGTTGTAACTTTGTCTGTAAACATTGCTCCGAGCAACAGTTGTAACTTTGTCTGTAAACATTGCTCTGAGCAACAGTTGTAACTTAGTCTGTAAACAATTTCTCCGAGCAACAGTTTTAACTTTGTCTGTTAACATTGCTCCGAGCAACAAATGTAACTTTTGTCTGTAAACATTGCTCTGAACAATAGTTGTATCCTTGTCTGTAAACAATGCTCTGAGCAACAGTTGTATCTCTGTCTGTAAACTTGCAATGTCAATTTGGGGTCGGCGCCTATCAGTGGCGTAGGAAAGAGTGCGGGAAAAAGGGGGGGGGGGGAAGGTTCCTCACGGGGCGGTACTTGTTTCATTATATTGGAGTTGAGTGGAGGCAAAAAGCTTGCGGGGAGCCCACCCTAGCTACGCCGCTGACGCCAATGGTGTGATTAGAGCAGTTAAATTATAGTGTCTCGAGATCGTTTTTTTAACCCGACTTTTCGCTCCTGATGACATCACAGTTGGCCGGCCGCAGGCTCAGGCCAGTTATGGATTCACTGGATGGGAAAGTCTCTGTGGTCAAGCATTCATCTCAATGGAGGTCCGAATTGATGGGCTCTTCAGCACACCTTGCCCATTTCGAAAAGGCGGACCGTGGACACTGTGGCCCATAATGGCCGCCTGCACTTGATTACAGGGCGCCGTGGCCTTTGGTAAATTGAGCAGTGGCGGATTAAAGGGTGGTGAGTGATGATCTGGGGCACGTGACTTAATGTCGTTTTAAAAAAAGGAACTTAAAAATGAGTTCGTTTAATGAAACAATCAAATTTTTTGTGAGTTGAAAACCTTATTACACTGTACCACACACCGCTTAGCTGTCCACACTCTCTGTGGTCATGACCTGGTGTAGATTCGTGTGTTAGTGTGTGTGTGTGGTTGGAAAAGTGATATAAGTTTATCCAACATATCCAACTGCAAAGAATGTCATTTGTTAAGGCCATTTCATTGGTCACGTGAGGGGTTTTTAAAAATTATGTTTAAATCTTAGAACTTTTCTCTATCCTGTCCTGATGCCATGTTGGTGGCCTAATAGGGGACCCTTGTCTTGCTGTTATGTTTACTGACCTTATGCTGTCCCACTTTGAACATTTCGATGTCACATATAGATGACCACATACGGTGGATTTTTTGTCACAAAATGGGGACGATGGTCACATTTTGGTGATATGGGTCATCCATAATGACGTCACTCCCGCGTGGGTTGGAAGGGTGCTCGTTCCGATTTTATAATGAACTATTATGAGAATCCTTGAACTATGAGACAAACTGGTGTCCAAAACCTGGCCAAATGTGTACTTTTGTCTTTGCTTCTCAAGATCCCATCCAGACATCAACAGGGGCCGTTATTTGTGTGCTATGGCTAGCATTGATTAGGACCATCTTATGGGCATTGCAGGTGCTTCGGTAGTCACTATGATTATTGTTTATATTTAACCAACGATTTTCTTTTAAAATGCTACCAGTGATTCTCAATCAACAAAATAAGTCATATTAAATTCACTTAAAATTAAATCAGTCCCAGTGGTCAGGCGCTTGTGTCAGTTGGCCTGCGTCGAGCACATGTATTTTTACCGCTCTTTGAGAACCGCCAGTTTTAACCAGTGATCTCAACTCGTTCAGGTTTTCTTTTTCCTTCTTTTAAATAGTTAAGTGCCATCCGATTTTATATAATCTGAAGGAGAACAAAAAATTATTCCAGAAAATCTATTTTTAGCACCAGCTTCTTGAGACCGTCTAAGATTGTGTGCGTCCATGAAGCAAGCGTCAATATCGTTCATAACAATCAGTCACTGCCTGGCGAGTCCAAGCATACACAAGCCGGACAGAACTGTCGAAGCCATCTGGCAACCCCAGCCGGTCAGTCATGGGAAACCATTCTTCGATGTTCGGAAAGGGTTCTTTTAAAGAATAAAGGGAAACGACCCTAGTTGGAACGGATTCTTCTGGCTGCTGGGACCTGCTGGGTGTTTCGGTCTGAGAGTATTTCTGGTTCGGCTTGGACAGCGGTTCTCAACCTGTGGGTCGCGACCCCTTTTGGGTTCGAATGAACCTTTCTCAAGGGTCGCCTAAGGCCATGGGAAACACATATACTCTACAGTTATGAAGTAGCAGCGAAAATAATTTTGTGGTTATGAATAACCGCATTAAAGGGTCGTGGCATTATAAAGGTTGAGAACCACTGGGCCAGGAGGTCGGTGATGGGGAGCGGAGGGGGTCTTTAAATAATAGATCTCTAGAGATTCAATAGAACTAAGCTTTGGTAGATAGATGGAGCGCTATATGGATATGAGTATACATTAGAATGCATTATGTACTTAATGCGCTCAACATCGTTCTTATGACCTAGCCAGTATAGATATAGAAATACATATACATATATATTTACATATACATATAGATATAGACATAGGTATACATATAGATATATATATATATATTGATATAGATAAAAATACACACACATATATATATATATATACATATAAAGATATTGATATACATACTTTATAGTTGACGTGTTTTGAAGAGGGTGTATGTGAGAGGGGGGTGGAGTATATGGTAGAATGTGGGCACTCTGAAATATATCCAAACATTTGTCATGCTTTTTAAAGTATCCTATAACGTGCTGTCATCGACAGCGAGCCTATGTGCCACGTTTCAGCTCGATAGGTTGACGTTAAGTGGCTCATTCAGACGTCTGAAGATTTTGTCACACAGCCAGAAACACACGAGCAAAAGTCAAGTATAAAGGATTTTAAAAAATATTAATTGTAACGGCAAAGTCATCAGCTGTCCGGCTTAGTCATCAGCTGTCCGCCTCCACCGAAGGTGACTCCTTAAACCCGTGATTTGAGAATCACTGGACACATAGGCAATAAGAGACAAACGACTTGTGATGTAACACCAAGAACTTTCTTCTTTTCCTGGAGATTCTATTCACAGTGTTGATATCTTTGTTAGATTAGACTCCAGTGTTGTCATCTTTACTGTACTAGTGTGTAAGACAGTTGTGTTGCAATCTGTCATCTTTACTGTACTGGTGTGTAAGACAATTGTGTTGCAATCTTTCATCTTTACTTTACTGATGTGTAAGACAGTTGCAATCTGTCATCTTTCCTGTACTGGTGTGTAAGACAGTTGTGTTGCAATCTTTCATCTTTACTTTACTGATGTGTAAGACAGTTGCAATATGTCATCTTTACTGTACTGGTGTGTGAGACAGTTGTGTTGCAATCTTCATCTTTACTTTACTGATGTGTGAGACAGTTGTGTTGCAATTCAACATATTGTCTGTGCTGATATCTCCACATTGTCAGACTGCTAACATCTCCATGACCAACTCTGCTCACTAGGAGAGACGTGGCACGCTCAAAACCCCATTCTTGTCAACACTACTGACGCTTATGTTGACGTTGTCAGGGCTTTTCCCACAGTGCCTTACGTTTAGGTAGTATATTTTATTGCGATTGTCATTTCTTCTTAAAGTGATTGTGTTGCGGTTGGGGGGTGGGGGGATGGAGATGGCTTATGCAAATCACACAGTTGACCCGTGTGTGCGTAACCAAGGGGTCAATTGCCACTGTATCCCGCCAGGAATACCTAACACCCTTACACCAAGCTTGTTAGTATCTTAGGTGTCAACATTTTGGTGGAACGTTTATTTTGTGTTAACCATTTGACTTAGAGGTTAAGTAGTAAGCTCGACCGATTTGATGACGTCATCTGTTCTTTTAAAGATTTAGTCCAGAAGCCTTTTTTTGTCGTTTCAGCTCATTGGATTGTGGGGGGGGGGGGGGGGGGGTTGTTCTTATACGCAATTGAGTTTGAGGATATTTCGGTACAATGAAGACATTTTAAAAATACAAAAAAAATAGCAACTGGTTCCGAGGATATTTTAGCAGATGTTTTGTTTACAGAAACGATTTGGTTTCGAGACTACTCGCACGAATATTGATGAGCCGGGGTTCAATTGATATGGCGTAATCCATCACGTGACTGGGGCTTTTATATTAGCTGATATTATCATCGGGTGCGCCCCCTGGCGGACCCCAGAATTTATGTTTCCGGTTGGCGAGGGGAGCCCCTGGTGGAGTCTAGCCGCCCTATGGAGGGTTTCCAAGATTGGGGGTAGGCTAGAGAAGGGATGGGGTTGGAGAAGGGGATGGGGGGGTGCGATGTTGCGTGATAGAGACTGATTTAACGCCGACCGTAAGACGATTAGGTATGTGGATGTGTGTGCGTCAGTGTGGTGGTGGCTGTGTTAGCCAAGACGACTGTAGCTCAGATACGGCGATGACCAATGGCGATGTGGACTTACTTTAGGGGGGGATGGGGTGGATGTTTGTGTTTCCAGGGGAGGATCTGAGGGTGGTTGGGTGAGGGGAAAACAGTTGACTTATGGCACAGTTTATTAAGAAAGAATGTCTTCTGGACATTTCAGATGGAACCTAAATAGGAAGGCATATTTAAGTAGATTCTATACAGATAAGCAGACTTTGTACAGATCAACACATTCTATAGAGATATAGACAGACACTTTGCAAATAATAACAATTAAGAAACACCCTCAGCGGCTGAACTGCTGAGTCAGTTTGCATAGCAATAGACTGTAACCAGTTTTTTCCAGTTTGAAATAGATGGACCCATAATTAGAAACCTAGAAATAGATGGAATCATAACTAGAAACTTTGAAATAGATGGAACCATAACTGGACACTTAGAAATAGGTGGAATCATAACTGGAAACTTAGAAATAGATGTAACTATAACTGGAAACTTAGAAATAGATGGAACCATAACTGGAAACTTAGAAATAGAAGGAACCATAACTAGAAACTTAGAAATAGATGGAACCTTAACTAGAAACTTAGAAATAGAAGGAACCATAACTGGAAACTTAGAAATAGATGGAACCATAACTTGAAACTCAGAAAGAGATGGAACCATAACTAGAAACTTAGAAATAGATTGAACCATAAGTAGAAGTTAGAAATAGATGGAACCATAACTAGAAACTTAGAAATAGATGGAACAATAACTGGAAACTTAGAAATAGATGGAACCATAACTTGAAACTTAGAAAGAGATGGAACCATAACTAGAAACTTAGAAATAGATTGAACCATAAGTAGAAATTAGAAATAGATGGAACCATAACTAGAAACTTAGAAATAGATGGAACCTTAACTAGAAACTTAGAAATAGATGGGATCACAAGTAGAAACTTAGAAAGCGATCTGATAAATTCGACATTACTATTGTCTTCCGAGTTGTATTGCGAATTCATTGGTCATCTATAACACCATAACTGCTGTAATTTTGTTGATATTTTCGGTATAAGTTCCTTCGAAAAAAATGACATTATCTGGCTGCACAGCACTATGACGTCTAGGAATCTATTTCCGTCAATAACACTACCCAGAGCCTGGCTCTAAACCCAACCATCCCCACCCACCCTGTATTGTTTTCCCTGATCACCCCCCCCCCCCCCCCCCCCCCCCCCACCAATCCTGAAACATCATCAGATAGATTTATGAATCTATTATTTCTGCCACAGTGCGTGGTCTTTGTCCAGATTCTCCCATCGCAAACTTTCCCCCATATGACGTCACATCCGACTGCAGTTAAGCAGTTTGGTGCGAGGCTTTTGTTTCCGGTTTGTCTGACGCCACAATCAAACGGGCAAATTAGATCCCAGACTCGGCAAGTCGGTGTAAATCTGCCCGCTTGGGATCATCTTTATCGTGGCCAGCTGCTTGGGATCATCTTTATGGTGGCCAACTGCTTGGGATCATCTTTATGGTGGCCAGCTGCTTGGGATAATCTTTATGGTGGCCAGCTGCTTGGGATCATCTTTATGGTGGCCAGATGCTTGGGATAATCATTATGGTGGCCAGCTGCTTGGGATCATCTTTATGGTGGCCAGCGTTGTTGGAGACATTAAGGCCACCGTTGTTGGAGACCGTCTGACAAACCTTCTCTTGAAATTGGTCTGTTTTGTTTTAGGCATCATGGAAGTCCTTCAGAAAATATTGAAATGGAGAATCTTCATTTTTAAGTTAATCTTAATCCATATGTACGCCATGTCTGGCAGCTAATCCCAACCCTTACACACACCACGTCTGGCAGCTAATCCCAACCCTTACACACACCATGTCTGGCAGCTAATCCTAAGCCTTACAAACAGCATGTCTGGCCATTAAGCCCAACCCTTATACAAGCCATATCCGTATTGTAGCCACCTACTCTCGGATTGTTTGCTATCTTCTTAGCATGTTAATTCTTGACATTCGTCGTTCTGACAAAACCGGGTATGACCGCTGGTGTCACATTGAACTCATATTGTCACATTGAACTCATGTTATCACATTGAACTCATGTTGTCACATTAAACTCATGTTGTCACATTGAACTCATGTTGTCCCATTGAACTCATTTTGTCACATTGAACTCATGTTGTCACATTGAACTAATATTGTCACATTGAACTCATATTGTCACATTGAACTCATTTTGTCACATTGAACTCATATTGTCACATTGAAATCACATTGTCACATTGAACTCATTTTATCACATTGAACTCATGTTGTCACATTGAACTCATGTTGTCACATTGAACTCACATTGTCACATTGAACTCATGTTGTCACATTGAACTCATGTTGTCCCATTGAACTCATATTGTCACATTGAACTCATTTTGTCACATTGAACTCATATGGTCAGACTGATCAACGACTTTTGGTATCTCATGGATTTATGAAAATTGATCTCGCTTTGACTAATGATTATTGATATTATATTGACTTAGGATTTTTAAAATATTAACTTAGGATTATTGATATCAAACTGACGAATGATTATTGATGTCACATTGACGAATGATTATTGATGTCACTTGACGAGTGATTATTGATGTCACATTGACGAATGATTATTGATGTCACATTGACGAGTGATTATTGATGTCACATTGACGAATGATTATTGATGTCACATTGACGAATGATTATTGATGTCACATTGACGAATGATTATTGATGTCACATTGACGAATTATTCTCACGTCAAACTTCTCTGTTTCAGTCGCTAACCCACCAGAGAGGGCAAAAGATGACAGCAATGTGGGCACTCGGAATGGGCAACTATCACGTGAGTAGGGCAAGTTCCAGTTGTTTTAATGTATAATGGGCAACAGACTAATGTAGAGCTATGATGCCTATCGTGGATATTGGAATGTCAGTAGCTATTGGGGCAACAGACTAGTGTAGAGCCAAGATGTCTATCGGAATGTCAGTAGCTATTGGGGCAACAGACTAGTGTAGAGCCAAGATGTCTATCGGGACATCGCGGTGTTAGTAGCTATTCGGGCAACAGACTAGTGTAGAGCCAAGATGTCTATCGGGACATCGCGGTGTTAGTAGCTATTCGGGCAACAGACTAGTGTAGAGCCAAGATGTCTATCGGGACATCGCGGTGTCAGTAGCTATTCGGGCAACAGACTAGTGTAGAGCCAAGATGTCTATCGGGACATCGCGGTGTTCGGGCACCATTATTGACCCTAGTTCAAGATATCGATTGGTACATCAAACAATCTATCTCAAAAGTTACTTGAACATACAAAAAACAGGAGATGCCTCATTGAAATATAAGCACTAGCCAGTAGCCTGCATGTAGACTGCATGTAGCCTGCATGTAGCCTGCATGTAGACTGCATTGTATGTGCTAACTTGGCGACCTCACCTTTTTGCTCCACTGCATTCTGTCCTTGAGCTCTTCATCTTATACATCAGTGCTTTTGTCAGTTCTCATTCTGTCCTTGAGCTCTTCATTTTATACATTAGTGCTTTTGTCAGTGCTCATTCTGTCCTTGAGCTCTTCATCTTATACATCAGTGCTTTTGTCAGTTCTCATTCTGTCCTTGAGCTCTTCATCTTATGCATCAGTGCTTTTGTCAGTTCCTATTCTGTCCTTGAGCTCTTCATTTTATACATCAGTGCTTTTGTCAGTTCCTATTCTGTCCTTGAGCTCTTCATTTTATACATCAGTGCTTTTGTCAGTTCCTATTCTGTCCTTGAGCTCTTCATTTTATACATCAGTGCTTTTGTCAGTTCCCACTCATTCTGTCCTTGAGCTCTTCATTTTATACATTAGTGCTTTTGTCACTTCACATTCAGTCCTTGAGCTCTTCATTTTATACATTAGTGCTTTTGTCAGTTCACATTCTGTCCTTGAGTTCTTCATCTTATACATCAGTGCTTTTGTCAGTTCTCAAGGTCACCCAGTAGTTGCATAACAACCCAGCGGCAACCACTCGCCCCACATTCCTATCCCCGACATACCAATCCCCTTGATGCAAATCACCAAATGCCAACCCTACACCCCCCCTCCCATGCCATCCCTATTATGACCAAACACAGTCAACACCAACCATCAGGGCAGGCGTGAGAGATCAATACGAGAACCCTCGACCACAGCGGCGTGTCACCTGCAATCAAAGGTCACCCGGTCGTGCCGCTGATGGACAGGTGGTAGGACAGCGTCGGATCCACACACACACACAACCACATACACACATATACGGGGAATTGAAGGAAAATAATAATAAATACTAGTATAGTTATATTTTAAATAATGACCTGTTTACTTGTTGTGGTTATGGTTAAGGTTAGGGCATGGGCTAGAATTAGGGCTAGGGTTAGGTCTAGAGTTACGGTTAGGGCATGGGCTAGGGATAGGGCATGGGGTAGGCTTAGGGCATGGGTAGGTTTAGGGCATGGGGTAGGGTTAGGGCATGGGCTAGAATTAGGGCTAGGGTTAGGTCTAGAGTTACGGTTAGGGCATGGGCTAGGGTTAGGACATGGGGTAGGTTTAGGGCATGGGTTAGTGCATGGGCTAGGGTTAGGGCATGGACTTGGGCTAGGGTTAGGTCTAGAGTTAAGTTTAGGGCATGGGCTAGGGTTAGGTCTAGAGTTAAGGCTAGGGCATGGGCTAATGTTAGGACATGGGCAAGGGTTAGGGTTAGGCATAGGGTTAAGTTTAGGGCATGGGCTAGGATTGGGGCTAGGCCTAGAGTTAAGTTTAGGGCATGGGCTAGGATTGGGGCTAGGCCTAGAGTTAAGGTTAGGGCACGGGCTAGGATTAGAGCTAGGCCTAGAGTTAAGGTTAGGGCATGGGCTAGGATTAGGGCTAGGCCTAGAGTTAAGGATAAGGCATGGTCTAGGGTTAGGGTTAGGCCTAGAGTTAAGGTTAGGGCATGGTCTAGGGCTAGGCCTAGAGTTAAGGATAAGGCATGGTCTAGGATTAGAGTTAGGTCTAGCGTTAAGGTTAGGGCGTGGTCTAGGGTTAGGGCTAGGGCATGGTCTAGGGTTAGGGCTAGGCCTAGAGTTAAGGTTAGAGCTAAGGTTAGGGCTGGGCCTAGAATTAAGGTTAGGACATGGCCCATTGGCTAGGATTAGTGCTAGGCCTAGAATTAAGGTTAGGGCATGGGCTAGGGTAAGGTTATACTTGCAATGTCTTAGTGTCTATAGATGTATATGTCTTGCTATCTATACATGTATATGTGTTACTCTGTTGATTTTGGAAAATACCGACTACCTAATAGAAAGGTAGTTTGAGATGAATATCTTGGAATTATCAAGTTGGTGCAAGGCAGGTTTCCTACCAACGGGAGGTGATCTCAAATTGGGTGGCTAAGGGGTCGCCGTCTGAAACATAAGAACGAAAGAAATAGTGATTTTTAATTAGGTTTATATATACATATTTATATGTGTGTGTTTATATGTGTGTGTTTATATGTGTGTGTTTATGTGTGTGTGTGTTCGTTACATATTTTAAAGTTTTATAGAACATTTCAATCCTGGCATTCAAGATGTCACCAATTTCATGAACAAGGAAAACTAAGTTTTTAAAAAGTTTTCTTGCCAAGAATTTATCTTATTTAAAAGATCTTTTGTGTCTTTTCAATGTATCATGGTAAGGGTCAGTTCCCTTCTAGATGAATGTGGTCGTGACTTGAAAAAGCTTGAGAACCTGTTTACTAGAGCTGCTGAGCCTAGTAGTTGAGCGCAGTCACCTAGATTTAACAGGAGCTGCCTTACATGGACAATCTGGCTGATCCTGAAATTTAAACAAATCAGAAAATTGTATGCTATAAGTGTGGACTCAAAGTGTGTACTATAAGTGTGTACTAAAAAGTATGTAGCAGTGATTTCTCCCGATGTACACAATTTCCCAGGACGTTTTTTTTTTGTTCATTTAAAATGGGGTGGGGCTTCTTGGGGGGGGGGGGGGGAACCCCCCTTAAAGCCTGTTTGGATCACATTTAGAATACCAGGGATTCTAAAATTTGAGGATCCTTCAAGCCTGTGTTTATTACAGTAACTATACCATGGATTCTAAAATTTGAGGATCCTTCAAGCCTGTGTATATTACAGTAACTATACCATGGATTCTAAAATTTGAGGATCCTTCAAGCCTGTGTATATTACAGTAACTATACCAGGGATTCTAAAATTTGAGGATCCTTCAAGCCTGTGTATATTACAGTAACTATACCAGGGATTCTAAAATTTGAGGATCCTTCAAGCCTGTGTTTATTACAGTAACTATACCAGGGATTCTAAATCTTGTGGTTCCGCGATCTATGTCAGCTGCACCGTGAGACTCCATTGACTTTGTACTTTTGTTATAATGACCGTAAAGCATTATTCTAAGGAGAGGTTCGTGGCCTTATTTTGAATAACAAAGGAGTCAATGGGGAAACAATTTAAGAACCCCTGCTCTAAAGGGTTGCAAGTTCATGTTAACATAGAAGAGGCTTGTGGGTCAAAGCCCAGAAAAGGACTGGGGGATAAAGTTTTGGGGTCAAAGGCCCAATGTTAGATTTCTGAAGGCCAAAGATTTGAGGTCTGGGGGCAAAAGTTTTGAGGTCTGGGGGGCAAGATTTGAGGTCTAGGCTAAGGCAATGAGTCCGGGGGTGGGGGGAGCTTTGAGGTCTGGGGGTCAAAGCTTTGAGGTCTAGTGGCCAAAGCTTTGAGGTCTGGGGGGCTAAGGCAATGAGTTCTGGCGGAGGGGGGGGAGCTTTGAGGTCTGGGGGTCAAAGCTTTGAGGTCTAGGGGCCAAAGCTTTGAGGTCTAGGGGCCAAAGCTTTGAGGTCTATGGGCCAAAGCTTTCAGGTCTGGGGGCCA
>CAXITT010000007.1:635886-659177 GCA_964033795.1 Lymnaea stagnalis
GGCACTGGTTAGCGGGGTGGGGGAAACAGGTGAAAAAAAGATTAAAGTGTCGTTAGCGGTGCGTAACTAGCCGGTTGGGGGGAGTAGGGGTAGAGCGTCTGTGCCCCCCTTTGACACCCCCCCCCCAAAAAAAAACAACAACCCCACGCGCCATCTTGTGGTCCATGAAATTCGATGTCACTCATTGGACGGCTCTGAAATAAATGTGTCCTGACTTAAATGAGTCCTGATTTAAATGTGTCCTGAATTAATTGTGTCCTGACTTAAATGTGTCCTGATTTATATGTTTCCTGAATTAATTGTGTCCTGACTTAAGTGTGTCCTGACTTAAATGTGTCCTGACTTGTATCCTGACTTAACTGTGTCCTGGCTTGATTGTGTCCTGGCTTGATTGTGTCCTGAACTAATTGTGTCCTGACTTAAATGTGTCCTGACTTGAACTTTTAACTTTGGACGCTGCCCTGAGTGTGTGACGTCACTACGTGATCGTGGGATGGGTCCAGTATGTGTGACGTCACAACGTGATCTCAGGATGTAGTCCAGTGTCTGTGACGTCACTACGTTACCGTAAGATGTATGTGGTCATTAGAAATAGCACGCCTTTCAGAACTTTTAATGATTAGTTAGGGAATGGTGGATCAGGGAATGGTGGATCAGGGAATGGTGGATCAGGGAATGGTGGATCAGGGAATAGTGGATCAGGGAATGGTGGATCAGGGAATGGTGGATCAGGGAATGGTGGATCAGGGAATGGTACATCAGGGAAGGGTACATCAGGGAATGGTACATCAGGGAAGGGTGGATTAGAGAGTGATGGATCGGGGACTGGTGAATCGGGGACTGGTGAATCAGGGGATTAGGATTATGGACTTGGCTGTGCAAGGGCTTGAAATATTGGCGTTGCAATTTTTACTGGCATTTGTCGAGGCTAGCGAAGGTCAGTAAGAAATACCAAGGTCGATAGTTTGGTCAGTCAGGAGTGTCCAGGCTGGGAAAGGTCAGTCAGTTATACCGAGACTATTCTAAAGGTCAATCAGTTACATAGAGACTATGCTAAAGGTCAGTCAGTTATATATATAGAGAGACTATGCTAAAGGTCAATCAGTTATATAGAGACTATGCTAAAGGTCAGTCAGGTATGACCAGGCTGACCCGTCAGTCAGGAATGGCGACTTTGGGAAAGGTCAGACCAGGACTGCCGCCGAGGCTGGGAAATGTTTCCTGACATGCCTGGCCAGGACTTCAGACACTAGTAACCGTTATCATCAATATAGCTCCCCCCCCCCCACACCCCTTTACGTCTCCACACAAGTTTAAGGAGAATTGTCTTAGAAAAATCCTCGGGATGCGCCTTGTCCAATGGATGCGCCTTGTTCAATGGATGCGCCTGTCCAATGGATGCGCCTTGTTCAATGGATGCGCCTTGTTCAATGGATGCGCCTTGTCCAATGGATGCGCCTTGTCCAATGGACGCACCTTGTTCAATGGATGCGCCTTGTTCAATGGATGCGCCTTGTTCAATGGATGCGCTCTGTTCAATGGATGCGCCTTGTTCAATGGATGCGCCGAGTCCAACGGATGCCCCTTGTTCAATTAATGGATGCGCCTTGTTCAATGGATGCGCCTTGTCCAATGGATGCGCCTTGTCCAATGGACGCACCTTGTTCAATGGATGCGCCTTGTTCAATGGATGCGCCTTGTTCAATGGATGCGCTTTGTTCAATGGATGCGCCTTGTTCAATGGATGCGCCGTGTTCAATGGATGCGCCTTGTTCAATTGATGTAACCCTTGAAGCTACAACGTAAAGAAACAAAAGGAAACACAGAACAACACAATCCTGAAATGCCAAAGAATGCCCCCCCCCCTTTTCTCCAATGGCCTTTCGTCCCACTAACAAAGATGTCTTGCCATCTCGCTAGGACCAACAAGACAACCAACCACCGTCAACCTGTCCAGTGTCCTTTTGAGTGTGAGTGTCTGCGTGTATATATGTTTCACTCACTCCCTCTCTCTCCCTCTCCGACCCTCCCTCGGTGCCTCCCCCCTTCTTCCTCTCTTAACACCGGTAAACGAAGGGAGAGAACACCCCGCACGTGACAAGAGCATCGATCGCCATGTTATTCCCCCAAGGTTTCACTGGCAGTTCAAGGGGCAGCTACTCTCTCCCGTCGGAATCAAGGGGGCGGCTACCTCTACAAGATGTTGGGTGTCGCACAAAAATTGGACTAAGCCCAGGGACGGGAGGCCCGATATGAGATTAGGTGTTGTATCAACCACGTGATGACTTTTTTAAAAACACAAAAGTGTTAAGTGTCCCTCGCCATACTTTCGGACGACAGCGGCTTCCTCCTTCACTCGTGTTACATTTCCGAGAACTCTTGTGGAATCCCAACTAAGTATTGTTTTATTCCGAAACCTGTGCTGGTGTTGCCAAGATGTCCGTTTTAAGAGTGGGCTGTGTGATTACCGGTTGAAATGGAGTTCACCTCAGAAATTATTGTTAGATGCTGGATGTGTTGCTGGGGTTGTTGCTGTGTCCTGTTGCCACAGTTATTGCTGGATGTGTTGCCGCGGTTATTGCTGGATGTGTTGCCGCAGTTATTGCTGGATGTGTTGCCGGGGTTGTTGCTGGATGTGTTGCTGGGGTTGTTGCTGTGTCCTGTTGCCGCAGTTATTGCTGGATGTGTTGCTGGGGTTGTTGCTGTGTCCTGTTGCCGCAGTTATTGCTGGATGTGCTGCTGATGTGTTGCTGATGTGCTGCGAGTGTTTCAAACGTCTATTTCAACTCTCAACATTCCTTCAGTGTTTGAACTTTGCTACAATAGAAAGCTGTGTCACAATGATGATAATTCGTTTAGCCTCTAACCAATTCGTTTAGCCTCTAACCAATTTGTTTAGCCTCTAACCAATTCGTTTAGCCTCTAACCAATTTGTTTAGCCTCTAACCAATTTGTTTAGCCTCTAACCAATTTGTTTAGCCTCTAACCGCGTTATTTATGGTGGTTTGTTCAACGTCATTTTTCTCATATACTACTATGGGCTGTGGCGTGCCAAAATTTTAAAGGTCAGAGGTCGAGTGATGCATTGAATGGGCAATAAATGATGGCTTAGTTTCCTTGCGTATCATGTGACAAGGGTTCCGTTGCAAAATGGCTTTCTTGCGCGTGCACCCATCGTTTGGCTATTGATCCCCGTGCTGGGTCAAGCTGTACACACAACGCCCAGAGAAGACATGGGAGATGTTGTTTTAGTGACCGCCAGAGAAGACATGGGAGATGTTGTTTTTGTGACCGCCAGAGAAGACATGGGAGATGTTGTTTTAGTGACCGCCAGAGAAGACATGGGAGATGTTGTTTTAGTGACCGCCAGAGAAGACATGGGAGATGTTGTTTTAGTGACCGCCAGAGAACACATGGGAGATGTTGTTTTAGTGACCGCCAGAGAAGACATGGGAGATGTTGTTTTAGTGACCGCCAGAGAAGACATGGGAGATGTTGTTTTAGTGACCGCCAGAGAAGACATGGGAGATGTTGTTTTAGTGACCGCCAGAGAAGACATGGGAGATGTTGTTTAAGTGACCGCCTCGGTTTTATAGTCAGATTGTGGTTTTGACATTCGCGTGCATTGAATGGGTCAGACAGATCTCTAGATCCGGGCATCTGTATAGCCGGGCCCCTGTACACCCGGGCCTATGTACAGCTGGGTGTCTGTGCAACCGGCCTATGTACAGCTGGGTCTCTGTACACCCGTGTCTCTGCACACTCTTGCCTATGTACAGCCGGGTCTCTGTACAACCGGGCCTATGTATAGCTGGGTCTCTGTACACGGTACTGTACACCCGTGCCTATGTACAGCTTTGTCTATGTACACCCGTGCCTTTGTACAGCAGGGTCTCTGAACACCCGTGCCTAATTACACCCGGGTCTATGTAAAGATGGTCCTAAACCAAATATGTCGGCCCAATGCCGGACTTTGACTGGAGGGCTAGTGGTGCCGCCAACCCTTAAACTGGACATCGCTGGACCAGAGGACACCCTGTTTCTAGACCCACTACAAGGTTTGACTATTGCCATACATGAGGAGGATTTAGCCACCACCCATTTATTCGATCATCTTTTATTCGACCTCCCCTTTATCAAGCTTTCAATTATCCGGCGATGTCATTGTCTGACCACCGAAAGAACCAGTGATGTCATTGTCTGATCACCCATTGACCCAGCGATGTCATTGTCTGACCACCCATTGACCCAGCGATGTCATTGTCTGACCACCCATTGACCCATCGATGTCATTGTCTGATCACCCATTGAACCAGTGATGTCATTGTCTGACCACCCATTGACCCAGCGATGTCATTGTCTGATCACCCATTGACCCAGCGATGTCATTGTCTGATCACCCATTGACCCACTGATGTCATTGTCTGACCACCCATTGACCCATCGATGTCATTGTCTGATCACCCATTGACCCAGCGATGTCATTGTCTGACCACCCATTGACCCAGCAATGTCATTGTCTGACCACCCATTGACAAAGCAATGTCATTGTCTGACCACCCATTGACCCATCGATGTCATTGTCTGACCCACCCATTGACCAATTCTTAAGTTATTTTAACCGGACACCATGCTGACATAGCAGATGGCAGTTACAACCTCAACTCCGTGCCTCCAATCTAACCAGTTCTTTTAACCTCCACCTTGACACCCTTTCATCCTCCACCTTGACACCATTTCATCCTCCACCTTAACACCCTTTCATCCTCCACCTTGACACACTTCCATCTCCACCTTGACCCCTTCCATCCTCCTGCTACTTCACAGACCCACCAGGACCGTGCTAGGGGTGTGTAGGGGGCTCCGCCTCTGGTGCCGGTATATATATATATATATATATTTATATATATATATATATATTATAGGCTTATATACAATTACTTCTATACTCATAAGGCTTATATTAATGTCGTATATACCCATAGATGCTTACATATAATGCTTACCTTATACATCATTTATTGATGAAACTGGAGCCGGTGGGGGCGCCACTTTCAGGCTTCGTCCCGGGCGCATCTTTTCCTCCCACCCTCCACCCACTGACTACGCCTACTCCCCCTTCCCACACACGCCCTCACACCAATCCCTCCATGTAAACGTTATCACGTGACTTGCTTCTGTACTGACAGACGTAGGGCGAGAATGACGTAGGGCGCCGAAAACGGTCAGAATGCAATAACTTAGCGGGCGTACAGTGCCTGGCCTCCACATCGGATGGCCGTCTGCTCATAAAGTGCCTGACCTTCACATCGGATGGCCGTCTGCTCATAGAGTGCCTGGCCTCCACATCGGATGGCCGTCTGCTCATGGAGTGCCTGGCCTTCATATCGGATGGCCGTCTGCTCATAGAGTGCCTGGCCTCCACATCGGATGGCCGTCTGCTCATAGAGTGCCTGGCCTTCATATCGGATGGCCGTCTGCTCATAGAGTGCCTGGCCTCCACATCGGATGGCCGTCTGCTCATAGAGTGCCTGGCCTTCATATCGGATGGCCGTCTGCTCATAGAGAGTGCCTGGCCTCCACATCGGATGGCCGTCTGCTCATAGAGTGCCTGGCCTTCATATCGGATGGCCGTCTGCTCATAGAGAGTGCCTGGCCTCCACATCGGATGGCCGTCTGCTCGACGATCCCATGGACGAGCTTTGAAGAGCATTGTATGGTTGACGCTGTCCCTATCATCACCGAGTGCAGCGTTGGTTGGCCTAGCAGAAAACTGGACACGAGTTTTTTTTAAATATCTGCAGGGATTTGAGAGGGTGTGTGTGTGGGGTGGGGTGAGTGGGGGGGGGGAGCATAAGTAGGATTTGTTGTGTGGAAATTCCCTCTGCCCCCCCCCCCAACCACACCCTTAAATATCGAGCATGTAGAGTTATCTGACTTGAAAAGTTGCTCCCCTTGGTTGGCTAACAGAACAGGATTAGTGTCTCCCTTGTGAGGTATACTTGCCCGACACTGGATACCCTTTGATGAGAGGAATAAATGAAAGGGGAGGTGATTTCAATGAGACTACGTCAATTCAGTGCAAACACTGTTAAAGGGGAATAACAAAACACGGATGACTTTCTAAAAATACAGTGTCCAATTGCCAGGAACGTTCGATCCGCTGAATGGACTAATTCGTGGATAACTCCGTGCTCGGAGAGTGTTAGTGCGCCGAGAGTTATCCTATGTTGTGAACATAATTACTTACCCCTGTCAGCCGGCCTGGTGTGAAACTTCGGTGAGGAGAGGAGTTACCTACCCTTTTCACCAAGACAAGTCGCGTCGTCAAGAGTTCTTTCCCGTCGTTGAAGTTATCGGAGAAAAATGTATACCTAGGGGTAATTATCTCCCCATGACATTTCGAAAAGGGGCAGATAATGAATATAAATGGAATTGTGGAATTTCTGTATCCCGTGTCTAAAAAGCTCAAGGTTTTTATAAATAAATATAAATATTTATTCTTTTAAATTAAAGTGTTTTCTTCACTCCACATGTAAAATACATATACATATTTTTGTAATGATATTTTTAAGTACAACAGAAAATGTGTCCGAGTTGTGCAGTGAAAAGTGGTATCCGTTATGGCATACTTACATACGGTTGCTGGCTGTCTCATCATTCATCATTTATCAGTCTGTCACGCGAAGTTCAGAAATCCTCCATGCAGGCCAACCAACATGTTTTGTGATTTACTGGGGTCAGAGGTGAGCTCGTCCAGGTTATGGGGGACCCGCTGCTTCACTCAGCCGGTCAAGGTCGGGATATATTCTTACATGCACACAGACAACTGTACACATACACACATCCACCTACAAACATCCACCTACACACATCTACCTACACACATCCACCTACACACATCCACCTACACACATCCAGCTACACACATCCAGCCACACACATCCAGACACACACATCCAGCCACACACATCCAACTACACACATCCAGCCACACACATCCACCTACACACATCCAGCCACACACATCCAGCCACACACACCCAGCTACACACACCCAACTACACACATCCAGCCAAACACATCCAGCCAAACACATCCAGCCACACACATCCATCCACACACATCCAGCTACACACATCCAGCTACACGCATCCAGCTAAAAACATCCAGCTACACACATCCAGCTACACACATCCACCTACACACATCCACCTTCACACATCCACCTACACACATCCAGCTACACACATCCACCTACACACATCCATCTACACACATCCAGCTACACACATCCAGCTACACACATCCAACTACACACATCCAGCCACACACATCCAGCCACACACATCCAGCCACACACATCCAGCCACACACATCCAGCCACACACATCCAGCTACACACACCCAGCTACACATCCAGCTACACGCATCCAGCTACACGCATCCAGCTACACGCATCCAGCTACACATCCACCTACACGCATCTACCTACACGCATCCACCTACACACATCCAGCTACACACATTCAGCTACACACATCCAGCTACACGCATCCAGCTAAACACATCCAGCTACACACATCCAGCTACACACATCCAGCTACACACATCCAGCCACACACATCCAGCCACACACATCCAGCTACACACACCCAGCTACACACACCCAAAGCTACACACATCCAGCTACACGCATCCAGCTAAAAACATCCAGCTACACGCATCCAGCTACACACATCCAGCTACACACATCCAGCCACACACATCCAGCCACACACATCCAGCTACACACACCCAGCTACACACACCCAGCTACACACATCCAGCTACACACATCCAGCTACACATCCACCTACACACATCCACCTACACACATCCACCTTCACACATCCACCTTCACGCATCCAGTTACACGCATCCAGCTACACGCATCCAGCTACACACATCCAACTACACACATCCAGCTACACACATCCAGCCACACACATCCAGCTACACACATCCAGCTACACACATCCAGCTACACACATCCAGCCACACACATCCAGCCACACACATCCAGCCACACACATCCAGCCACACACATCCAGCCACACACATCCAGCTACACACATCCAGCCACACACATTCACCTACACACATCCAGGTACACACAACTTACACACATTCACCTACACACATACAGCTACACACATCCACCTACACACATCCACCTAAACCTACACACATCCAGCTACACACATCAAGCTACACACATCCAGCTACACACATCCAGCCACACACATCCAGCTACACACATCCACCTACACACATCCAGCTACACACATCCACATACACACATCCACCTACACACATCCAGCTACACACATCCAGCTACATACATCCAGCTACATACATCCACCTACACACATCCACCTACACACATCCACATACACACATCCACATACACACATCCACATACACACATCCAGCTACACACATCCACATACACACATCCACATACACACATCCAGCTACACACATCCACATACACACATCCATATACACACATCCAGCTACACACATCCACATACACACATCCAGCTACTTACAATCAGCTACGCACATCAACCCAGAGCCGTGCAGAGGATTTTTGGGCCCCCACAAAAGCAAATTTGGCCCCCCCCCCCACCAATTTTAAAAGAATATTTTCTCATGTTTTAATTTTTCCCTGTGTGCAGTAGCTTTTTTGTGGCCTGCCCCGAGTGATTTCATCGGTTGTCCCTGCAGGGCCCTGCAGGAACCAACACACAACCAGGTACACACCAACTTACAAACTGGCACACACCAACTTACACACTGGCCTACACCATGCACACGGAAACATACACTCAACCAACACACATTAATTATTCCCCGCGCAGCCTTTACAACAACCTGTACCGACTACTTGTACCGACTTTTTGTACTGACCACTTGTACCAACAACCTGTTCTGGCAACTAGTACCGACTACCTGAACTCAACATGCTACACATAACTACTCACTACCGCCTACACACAAAAACACTCACACCGACACTTGCGCACCCCGATGTACATGTCACCACAACCACATCAACACATTCCTCTGCAGCATGCACTCAGTTGACCCATTTCAAAAGTTACCCACCGACCAATCAGGGCCTTAGTCTTTCACCTGCTGCCATAATCCAACATTTGGGCTCGCGCCGTGTGTGGACATCTTTTCTACTGACCACGCCTACAACTAAACGTCATGTCAACCCACGGGTCGGGAGCCTGCCTCTAGCGAGCCGGGGTTGTGGCTGCCTCTGTGGTGTTGTGGCTGCCTCTGTGGTGTTGTGGCTGCCTCTGTGGTGTTGTGGCTGCCTCTGTGGTGTTGTGGCTGCCTCTGTGGTGTTGTGGCTGCCTCTGTGGTGTTGTGGCTGCCTCTGTGGTGTTATGGCTGCCTCTGTTGTGTTGTGGCTGCCTCTGTCGTGATGTGGCTGCCTCTGTGGGGATATGGCTGCCTCTGTGGTGCTATGGCTGCCTCTGTGGTGCTATGGCTGCCTCTGTGGTGTTATAACTGCCTCTGTGGTGTAATGGCTGCCCCTGTGGTGTTATGGCCGATATACTCGCCCTGTACTAAAATTAATGTAATAAATGCGATATCAGAAGTGTCACGAGATTTCTGACACTTCATGTGGGATAACCTAAAAGTGGGTTTGTCTTTTTTACCGTGCGGCTCTTCAATATTTTTTTTTAAATAGATTTTAAAAAAAATCACATTTTTGCTTTTTGCCATGAAAAGGTTCCCGACCCGTGCATAGACCTATTTTCCCCGACCCCTGCATAGACCTATTGTTCCCGACCCCTGCATAGACCTATTGTTCCCGACCCCTGCATAGACCTATTATTCCCGACCTCTGTATTACAATATTGTGGGTTAAAATATTGATCCAGATCCCTGCACTCAAACATTGTTCCCGACCCCTGCATACACATACTGTTCCCGACCCCTGCATACACATATTGTTCCCGACCCCTGCATACACATATTGTTCCCGACTCCTGCATACACATATCGTTCCCGAGCCTGCGTTGTCCTATTCATCCCGACACCATGGTTGACCTATTGTTCCAGACCCCCTGGTTGACCTATTGCTCCAGACTCCTAGGTTGACCTCTTGTTCCAGATCCCCTGGTTGACCTATTGTTCCAGATCCCCTGGTTGACCTATCGTTCCAGATCCCAGGGTTGACCTATTGTTCAGACCCCCTGGTTGACCTCTTGTTCCAGACTCCTAGGTTGACCTATTGTTCCAGATCCCCTGGTTGACCTATCGTTCCAGACCCCAGGGTTGACCTATTTTTCCAGACCCCATGGTTGACCTATTGTTCCAGACCCGTGGGTTGATCTACTGTTCCAGACTCCTAGGTTGACCTATTGTTCCAGATCCCCTGGTTGACCTATTTTTCCAGATCCCCTGGTTGACCTATCGTTCCAGACCCCAGGGTTGACCTATTGTTCCAGACCCCTGGTTTACCTATTGTTCCAGACTCCTAGGTTGACCTATTGTTCCAGATCCCCTGGTTGACCTATTGTTCCAGATCCCCTGGTTGACCTATCGTTTCAGACACCAGGTTTGACCTATTGTTCCAGACCCCCTGGTTGACCTATTGTCCCAGACTCCTAGGTTGACCTATTGTTCCAGACTCCTAGGTTGACCTATTGTTTGAGACCCGTGGGTTGATCTACTGTTCATAGTATATATTTTTCTATTAAGCCCAACCACGTCGTGTAGAGCTGTGATTAATGTCCTCATGGGTCATTAGGTCACCGTATCATTGCAATACTTGGTGAACAACGGGAGATACTGGCATCATATTGATGGTCGAATCAGTGACGTCACTCGTGGGCTGTTTGGTCAGCGAAGTGGTTTTTATTCATTACTGATGTGTCACTGACACCATGATGTTGTGACATTGACAACATGCTGTAGTGCCAATGACACCATGATGTAGTGACACTGACACCATGTTGTAGTGACATTGATACCATGCTGTAGTGACATTGACACCATGCTGTAGTGACACTGACACCATGCTGTAGTGACACTGACACCATGCTGTAGTGACATTGACACCATGCTGTAGTGACATTGACACCATGCTGTAGTGACACTGACACCATGCTGTAGTGACACTGACACCATGCTGTAGTGACACTGACACCATGCTGTAGTGACACTGACACCATACTGTAGTGACACTGACACCATGCTGTAGTGACATTGACACCATGCTGTAGTGACACTGACACCATGCTGTAGTGACACTGACACCATGCTGTAGTGACATTGACACCATGGTAGTGCTAGATGGTTTGCACTTTGAATATAGGTTGTTTTTAATGAATAATGATTTATAGATGGTCAGTCAATTAAAATATAGATGGTTGTCAATTGGATTGACAATTGAAATAACGAAGGTTTGTCAATTGAAATATTGATTAATTGTCAACTGAAATATTGATGGTTTGTCAATTGAAATATTGATTAATTGTCAACTGAAATATTGATGGTTTGTAAATTGAAATATTGATGGTTTGTCAATTGAAATATTGATGGTTTGTCAACTGAAATATTGATGGTTTGTCAAGTGAAATATTGATTAATTATCAACTGAAATATTGATGGTTTGTCAATTGAAATATTGATGGTTTGTCAATTGAAATATTGATTAATTTTCAACTGAAATATTGATGGTTTGTCAATTGAAATATTGATGGTTTGTCAATTGAAATATTGATGGTTTGTCTATTGAAATATTGATGGTTTGTCAATAAAAATATTGATGGTTTGTCAATAAAAATATTGATGGTTTGTCAATTGAAATATTGATGGTTTGTCAATGGAAATATTGATTGGTTGGTGATCTTAATGTGTAATGTTTGTAGAAGCACGGACGGTTTGATATTTGGCATAAAGATGGTTTTTCATCAGCATATTGATGGTTTGATGTTTGGCATAAAGATGGTTTTTCATCTGCATATTGATGGTTTGATGTTTGGCATAAAGATGGTTTTTCATCTGCATATTGATGGTTTGATGTTTGGCATAAAGATGGTTTTTCATCTGCATATTGATGGTTTGATGTTTGGCATAAAGATGGTTTTTCATCTGCATATTGATGGTTTGATGTTTGGCATAAAGATGGTTTTTCATCAGCATATTGATGGTTTGATGTTTGGCATAAAGATGGTTTTTCATCAGCATATTGATGGTTTGATGTTTGGCATAAAGATGGTTTTTCATCAGCATATTGATGGTTTGATGTTTGGCATAAAGATGGTTTTTCATCAGCATATTGATGGTTTGATGTTTGGCATAAAGATGGTTTTTCATCAGCATATTGATGGTTTGATGTTTGGCATAAAGATGGTTTTTCATCAGCATATTGATGGTTTGATGTTTGGCATAAAGATGGTTTTTCATCTGCATATTGATGGTTTGATGTTTGGCATGCTTCGTTGGTTTAAATAGAAATATTGACATAGAGGCCATTTTTTCTGTATTCTCATTTCAACGCATGTCTATGTTGTCTTAACGTCATCTTGACATACATGTCTATGTTGTCATAACATGATCTTGGGACAAATGGTCTATGTTGTCTTAACTTTATCTTGAGACACATGATGTATGTTGTCTTAACTTTATCTTGAGACACATGTCTATGTTGTCTTAACTTTATCTTCGAACACATGATCTATGTAGTTTTAACGTTATCTTTAGACACATGTCTATGTTGTCTTAACTTTATCTTTGAACACATGATCTATGTAGTCTTAACATTATCTTGAGACACTTGGTCTATGTTTCTTAACGATATCTTGACATACATGGTCTATGTTGTCTTAACGTTATCTTGACATACATGATCTATGTTGTCCGAAAGTTATCTTGAGACACAAGTCTATGTTGTCTTAACGTTATCTTGAGACACATGGTCTATGTCGTCTTAAAGGTATCTTGACAATGTTAAGACATTCTTCATATGTAATGCTGCAGTCTTTTTAGCTATAGTCTCGTTGATGTGGACCTCTAGATTTGATATCAAGAAGAAACAAAAATGTGTGTGCCACCATCTTGTGTGCCGTGTGCCGCCATCTTGTGTGCCGTGTGCCGCCATCTTGTATGCCGTAATCTTGTGTTCCGCCATCTTGTTTGTGTCAGAACAGTCTTATCAAGCCGCCATCTTGTGATTCTCCTAGTAAACCTTGCCTTTGCACAGTCCCCCCCCCCGATTGGATTTGACCATCAACCTTTGACCTTTGGCATTAGCTGTAGGCTTCCTCCCCGCCACTATTCTCTATTCTATTTTAGGATTTCTTCCGTGCTGCACTTGGAAACCCTCGTCCAAGTCCAACATGGCCGCTGTCGTCACGCTTGGTAGCTTTTAGTCTTCTTTCTTCTTCACATTCTTGTCTGATTGACTTGAAAAGTTCCATCATTAAGTACTGGCCATAACTATGATGTGTTTTATCCATCATTAAGTACTGGCCATAACTTGGATGTGTTTTATCCATCATTAAGTACTGGCCATAACTTGGATGTGTTTTATCCATCATTAAGTACTGGCCATAACTTGGATGTGTTTTATCCATCATTAAGTACTGGCCATAACTTTGATGTGTTTTATCCATCATTAAGTACTGGCCATAACTTTGATGTGTTTTATCCATCATTAAGTACTGGCCATAACTTTGATGTGTTTTATCCATCATTAAGTACTGGCCATAACTTGGATGTGTTTTATCCATCATTAAGTACTGGCCATAACTTTGATGTGTTTTATCCATCATTAAGTACTGGCCATAACTTGGATGTGTTTTATCCATCATTAAGTACTGGCCATAACTTGGATGTGTTTTATCCATCATTAAGCACTGGCCATAACTTGGATGTGTTTTATCCATCATTAAGTACTGGCCATAACTTGGGTGTGTTTTATCCATCATTAAGCACTGGCCATAACTTGGATGTGTTTTATCCATCATTAAGTACTGGCCATGACTTGGATGTATTTTATCCATCATTAAGTACTGGCCATAACTTTGATGTGTTTTATCCATCATTAAGCACTGGCCATAACTTGGATGTGTTTTATCCATCATTAAGCACTGGCCATAACTTGGATGTGTTTTATCCATCATTAAGTACTGGCCATGACTTGGATGTGTTTTATCCATCATTAAGTACTGGCCATGACTTGGATGTTTTTTATCCATCATTAAGTACTGGCCACAACTTGGATGTGTTTTATCCATCATAAAGTACTGGCCACAACTTGGATGTGTTTTATCCACCATTAAGTACTGGCCATAACTTGGATGTGTTTTATCCACCATTAAATACTGGCCATAACTTGGATGTGTTTTATCCACCATTAAATACTGGCCACAACTTGGATGTGTTTTATGAAGACGTGAACAAATTGCATCCAGTAATCTAGTGGGTCAACTCAATTAACGTCCTTTGAACAACCACAACAGCTGCAAGCACACCATCTGCCACCACACCATCTGCCACCACACCAGCTGCCACCACACCATCTGCCACCACACCAGCTACCCCAGCACGGTGACTGTCAATGACGAACAAGAGGATGGTGCCAATGACAGCTCGAAGGCAGTGTTACTACATTAAAAACACGTAATGCTCTTGTGTGTGCATGTGTGTGTGTGTTGTGTGTGTGTTGTGTTGATGTTGTTGTTTCCTGTTCATGTTGGTTGTCTTAGCACAACTCCCACCATGCTTGTGTTTCAGCGTCTGTAGATAAGCGCCGTCACTTGAAGTTCTTCTTTCGTTAAATACACTTTTAAACTTACTTTTGGGGGGCTTCTTAAAGGCCAGCTATAGCTAAAAGACTAACTATGTCAAACATAATAAACTAACTAGGTCAAACATAGACTAAACAATGTAAAACGTAGAATTATTATATCCGCATAGACTGAAATATGTCAAACATAAACTAAACCATTTCAAACATAGACTAAATTATGTCAAGCATTGACAAAACAAGGTCAACATACACTGAACTTTGTCAAGCATTGACTAAACTATGTCTAACATAGACTAAACTATGTCAAGCATTGACTAACATATGTCAAACATAGACTAAACTATGTCAAACATTGACTAAACTATGTCAAACATAGACTAAACTATGTCAAGCATTGACTAACATATGTCAAACATAGACTAAACTATGTCATGCATTGACTAAACTATGTCAAACATAGACTAAACTATGTCAAGTATTGACTAAACTATGTCAAACATAGACTAAACTATGTCAAGCATTGACTAAACTATGTCAAACATAGACTAAACTATGTCATGCATTGACTAAACTATGTCAAACATAGACTAAACTATGTCAAGTATTGACTAAACTATGTCAAACATAGACTAAACTATGTCAAGCATTGACTAAACTATGTCAAACATAGACTAAAATCGCACCATAAAGAACGTGTTCTTGAAGGCAAATGTCTTGGCTAGTGTAAGAAAGAGTTCCTTCGAGGCTTACGTCTAGGTAAGGGTAAGAAAGAGTTCCTTCGAGGCTTAGGTCTAGGTTAGTGTAAGAAAGAGTTCATTCGAGGCTTACGTCTAGTTTAGTGTAAGAAAGAGTTCCTTCGAGGCTTAGGTCTGGGTTAGTGTAAGAAAGAGTTCATTCGAGGCTTAGGTCTGGACATTTCAGTTAGCGATGCCATTAACCCATACACAGTTGAAGTTTCTGGTCTATGTTAAATATGTTGGTGTAGCTTGTAATTATTTTATAAAAGCAAAAGGGGGGGGGGTGCCTAAAGTTCTACTTGGCAAGAATTCCCCCCCCCCCAGCCCGTCCAATGTTTCACTGACTCGATGACTTGCATATACATCTTTAACAGCTTGGAATGACTCCTTAAAGCAAATGGTAAAAGCCAAAGTATTCATTGGATCTTTATCTAGTAGAATTTACGGTAATATAATTTGTTGTCTTTTATATAGTAGCCATATAAATATAAATATTATTTTTCGTGTTGCGCAGAACGAGTGCGCGAACGAATTAAGTCTCGTTAAGCTTTTGGTCTCGGTTTCGGCCGAAAGTCATGTTTACCTTTCGGATTGGTTTCTTTTTCGGCCAAAACCAGTAAATCACATTCGGTTGATCTCTAATGGTCAAACTTCGCATTGACACGAATATTAAAACCTAGACTTGACACGAATGGCCAAACAAGGACTTAGATTGTTAAACATAGACTTGAAAAAAATGGCCAAACATGGCCAAAACACAAATGGGACATCCGCGGAATTGTAAACCATCGGCGTTTCCTTGGTTGGCGTGAGACCCAAGGGCGTATCTCAAACGATGTTTCATGTGTGACGTAAAAAAGGCGTCCACTAAAAAAATGTTCATAAGCCAACCTTTAAAAGGTCCACATGGATATCATAAGGGCCACACATATACAGGGCCACTCATATACAGGGCCACACACATACAGGGCCACACACATACAGGGCCACACATATACAGGACCACACATATACAGGACCACACATATACAGGGCCACACATATACAGGGCCACACATATACAGGGCCACACATATACAGGGCCACACAAATACAGGACCACACATATACAGGGCCACACATACAGGGCCACACATATACAGGGCCACACATATACAGGGCCACACATATACAGGGCCACACATATACAGGGCCACACATAGACAGGGCCACACATAGACAGGGCCACACATATACAGGGCCACACATAGACAGGGCCACACATAGACAGGGCCACACATAGACAGGGCCACACATAGATAGGGCCGTGGGCTTCCCAAACGTGTGGGAACTACTGCAGCACTGGATCTCAACCCTCTTGTGCGACACACCAGTTTCCATGCTGATCCTACAGTGCTAGAGGCGGCCCTGACCTGTAGGTTAGCCAGGTAATGCTGACCGGTGCAAAGCGGAGTGCGCCTCGTGATGTTAGTTGCAGAGGTTCTTAATCTAGTGTACTTGAACCTACTGGTGGGTTGTATCGATGCATCGGAGTGAGATATCCTGAGCTTGGATGGTTGTCCTTCCTGAGCTTGGATGGTTGTTTCGCCCTAGGCTTGGATGGTTGTCCCCCTTGCTTAGATGGTTGTCTCCCCTGAGCTTGTAGGGTTTTCCCCCTGAGCTTGAATGGTTGTCCCCCTCAGCTTGGATGGTTGTTTCCCCTGAAATTGGATGGGTGTCCCTCTGGGCTTGGATGGTTGTCTCCCCTGGGCTTGGCGGTTGTCCCCCTGAGTTTGGGTGGTTGTCTCCCCTGGGCTTGGATGGTTGTCTCCCGTGAGTTTGTATGGTTGTCTCCCCTGAGTTTGGATGGTTTCTCCCCTGAGTTTGGATGGTTTCTCCCCTGAGTTTGGATGGTTGTCTCCCTTGAGCTTGGATGGTTGTCCCCTGGGCTTTAAATGACATATGAACAAGTCCATTAAATAATACATTCCAACTGATTTGGTGGAAAATTCAAATCTATTTTGCTATAAATTCCAACCAGATTTTTTATCCCAATCGGGTTCAATAGAATCATACATATTTGATATCACATCATGATATACACATGTTATACATTTGATATCTCAACATGTTGTACATTTGATATCCCAACATGTTGTACCTTTGATATCCCAACATGTTGTACATTTGATATCCCAACATGGTGTACATTTGATATCCCAAATGTTGTACATTTGATATCCCAAGATGTTGTACATTTGATATTCCAACATGTTGTACATTTCAGACTGCGGAACCTGGTCAGACGGCTTGAGAAGGAAGAGTTGAACAAAGATGACATGCGCAAGAACCTGGAGTACGCGGCTAACGTCCTGGAGACGGTCTATATCGACGAGACCAGGTAAGACATAATACACGTCGTCGACATCTATTACACCTGGTTACTTACTATACCTGGACATTTAACGTTCTTTACATATCGTGTGTGGTTTTCTTGGTGAGCAGACTTTGTTTGTCTGAGGGAATTTCCGTTTATGTTCTGTCTGTCTCTCTCTCTCTCACTATTTTTCTCTATATTAATTATCTCTCTTTCTCTCTCTCTATATATATATATATATCACTCTCTCGCACTCTTTCTCACACTCTTTCTCACTCTCTTTCTCTCGCTCTCTCTATCTCACACACACACACACACACACACTTCCCCTCTCTCTCTCTGCATTGATGGTCAATGTGTTAGCCAGTGGCCGCAGACGGTCATCCTAGACCACAACTATCGTGGTGACCCGAGGCTTTGGTTTCTTGATTGTTGACATTGTTAACTTTAAACTATTGTTGGAAGAAAGGCCGCCATCTTCCTATGTGTTAACACTCTTAAAGCTCAACTAACTCGTTTCTTCTTTGCACTTACATTAATGGTAGTCAAGCAATCGCTACATTAAAAATGCCTACACATGTAAGTAAGTCTGTAGTAGAAATCTCATTTAGTGTATGAAAAGTGTCCACTGAGATGGCTTGGATTGGTGTGTGGGAAGGGCATGGATTGGTGTGGGGGTGGAATAGTGTGTAGGGGTGGAATAGTGTGTAGGGGAGAGATGGAATAGTGTGTGGGGCATGGAATGGTGTGGGGGTGGAATAGTGTGTGGGGGAGGGATGGGAGAGTGTGTGGGGCAGGGAGTGGTGTGGGGGTGGGATAGGGTGTGGGATGGAATAGTGTGTGGGGCATGGAATGGTGTGGGGGTGGAATAGTGTGTAGGGGAGGGATGGAATAGTGTGTGGGGCATGGAATGGTGTGGGGGTGGAATAGTGTGTGGGGCATGGAATGGTGTTGGGTTGGAATAGTGTGTGGGGCATGGAATGGTGTGTGAGTGAAATAGTGTGTGGGGCATGGAATGGTGTGGGGGTGGAATAGTGTGTGGGGCATGGAATGGTGTGGGGATGGAGTAGTGTGTGGCGCATGGAATGGTGTGGGGGTGGAATAGTGTGTGGGGCATTGAATGGTGTGGGTGAAATAGTGTGTGGGGTATGGAATGGTGTGGGGGTATGGAATGGTGTGGGAGTATGGAAGGGTGTGGGGTATAGAATGGTGTGTGGGTATCTTTGCATTTGTTTGTGTGGGTGTTTGTTTCTGTTATGCTTCAAAAGTCAGCTCGGATGACCGCACTGTAGATTGAAGTCGGTGCGTTGACATCTGTCACTGTATTGTGTTTTCTGTCAAACACTGACAAATCTGCTACTCTATAACCCTCCTATTCAAGAAGACCAAACATGTTGCTACCAGGGGCGTACCTAAAGTCGGGGGAATAGCGTGGAAACTCATGACGTCACTTAAAAGAGCGCAAAATTTGCTATAAAAATAATATGCCCCCCCCCTCCCAGGCCAAACCTTTTTTACCTGTCATAAGATCGGACAACTGGTGACGTCAGCAGATAAGTGGAGATTTGAAACTGGGCGCATTTCAAGGTTGGCCCTATCCATCATTTACCTTAGATATGCCCTTATTCCAAAGTTAAGTACATTCGTACCCTGATGTCTTGTAAAAAAAATTATATATATATAAAGGGGGTTGACATATCAGTGGCGTATCCAGGGTTAGTGCCGCCCGGGGAGAGGCAAGCATTATTACCGCTTCCTTCAAACAATACGAATAATTCTGCAGTTGGGTGAAAACTAAGTCCATTATTTACGCCAGAGACGACGGCCCTGGTGAAAGTTTGTTGTTGTTGTTGTCTTGTAGAAACTGGTGACGGTACTGAAGTGCACAGACACCAGACTGGCTCATCCTCCCCTGATCGTCATCGTCATCATCATCGCTGTTAGTGTTGTCAGCATCGCTACGTCAAAGTCCAATCTTAAGTGTCTGACGTGATGGCAGTTTTAAACCCATCTCTTTAATAACAGCTGTCTGTCATCACCCGCGCAGTGCGTCCTTTATACTCAGGTCATTGTTGACTCTTGTGTCAGACTGTGGCACGAACTGCTGTCAATTCTACCGCTGAAGTGTCATAATTCAACATTTTAAACAGACCAAACTATAACAACAATAATAAAACCCTGTGAGCACTTTTTTGACACACATGCTGAAAAATCTGGACAGTTTTGTGTTTTGTGCCAGATTGTATTTTTGCTGACGGCCATTCTAAAAACTAGAGTTTGTCTATTTCTGGAACATCTTTAAGGCCAACCGCACTTTATAGACACTCACTTTATAGGCTCTCACTTTATAGGCACTCACATTATAGGCATTCACTTTAAGGCCAACCGCACTTTATAGACACTCTCATTATAGGCATTCACTTTATAGGCACTCACTTTATAGGGACTCACATTATAGGGACTCACATTATAGGCACTCACATTATTAGTCACCCACATTATAGGCACTCACATTATAGGCACTCACATTATAGGCATTCACTTTATAGGCACTCACATTACAGGCACTCACTATAGGCACTCCCATTATAGGCACTCACATTATAAGCACTCACTTTATAGGCATTCACTTTATAGGCACCCACATTATAGGCACTCACATTATAGACACTCACTTTGTAGTCACTCACATTATAGGCACTCACATTATAGGCACTCACATTATAGGCACTCACTTTATAGGCACTCCCATTATAGACACTCACATTATAGGCACCCACATTATAGGCACTCACATTATAGGCACTCACTTTATAGGCACTCACTTTATAGGCACTCACATTATAGGCACTCACATTATAGGCACCCACGCAACCACATCACAAACACTAACATCATAAACAACCACATCATTAGCACCCACACCATAAGCCACCACACCATAAGCCACCACACCATAAGCCACCACACCATAAGCCACCACACCATAAGCCACCACACCATAAGCCACCACACCATAAGCCACCACACCATAAGCCACCACACCATACGCCACCACACCATAAGCCACCACACCTTGAGCCACCACACCATACGCCACCACACCATAAGCCACCACACCTTGAGCCACCAGATATTTAGTGGATTAAGAAAGTGCTGAACCCGATAGCTAGGATGACCCCTGACCTCCGCCTACATTTTAACCGTATCAAACTTTAAGGGGGTCATGTCCCCCGTGCCAAATGACCTCTTCTCTCCTCTTCCCTGGCCATGTCCCCCGTGCCAAATGGCCTCTTCTCTCCTCTTCCCTGGCCATGTCCCCTGTGCCAAATCGCCTCTTCTCTCCTCTTCCTTAGCCATGTCGGTTGCATTATACAGGAGGGACTTCTTATTTTTAGGCCTGGAAAGTCGGACTCTGAACTAGGTCCGGACAAGGGCCAGCATGGGTAAAAGGGGAACGGGGAGTAGTGGAGGGGGGGGGGTGGTGTTCATTTGTAATTCTTGATCTCCATATTCATGGGAGCTTGTGAGATAATGACCATGTTGGGAGTTACAAGAGAACATAGTCGACTATTGGTCTGGGGGTTACTGGAGGTTATACGGATGGACTTCCAAAGGGGGTGGGGGTTAGATGTTACGATTTGGGGGAGGGGGGGGATAAGAAGGGTTCAACTTTATGTTTCAACCCACTTTGCCCCCCCCCCCTTTTTTTGTTGTTTAAATGTTAGATTTTCATTTTTTTTTCGTGGGCGGTAGGAATACTTTTCTATGGGAGGTAGGCGGAGCTTATTGTGGGCGGTAGGCGGAGCTTACTGTGGGTGGTAGGCAGAGTTTTCTATGGGGGTAGTTGGAGCTTACTCTGGGCGGTAGGCGGAGCTTACGGTGAGTGGTAGGAAGAGCTTCCTGTGAACGGTATGCAGAGCTTCCTGTGAACGGGAGGCAGAGCTTAGTGTGGGTGGTAGGCAGAGTTTTCTATTGGGGGGGGGGTAAGTGGAGCTTACTGTGGGCGGTAGGCGGAGCTTACTGTGAGTGGTAGGCAGAGCTTAGTGTGGGTGGTACGCAGAGTTTTCTATGGGGGTAGTTGGAGCTTACTGTGAGTGGTAGGCAGAGCTTCCTGTGAACGATAGGCAGAGCTTACTATGGGGGGGGTAAGTGGAGCTTACTGTGGGCGGTAGGCGGAGCTTACTGTGAGTGGTAGGCAGAGCTTACTGTGGGTGGTACGCAGAGTTTTCTATGGGGGTAGTTAGAGCTTACTGTGGGCGGTAGGCGGAGCTTACTGTGAGTGGTAGGCAGAGCTTCCTGTGAACGGTAGGCAGAGCTTCCTGTGAACGGTAGGCAGAGCTTACTGTGGGTGGTAGGCAGAGTTTTCTATGGGGGGGGGGGGTACACCATAAGCCACCACACCATAAGCCACCACACCATAAGCCACCACACCATAAGCCACCACACCATAAGCCACCACACCATAAGCCACCACACCATAAGCCACCACACCATAAGCCACCACACCATACGCCACCACACCATAAGCCACCACACCTTGAGCCACCACACCATACGCCACCACACCATAAGCCACCACACCTTGAGCCACCAGATATTTAGTGGATTAAGAAAGTGCTGAACCCGATAGCTAGGATGACCCCTGACCTCCGCCTACATTTTAACCGTATCAAACTTTAAGGGGGTCATGTCCCCCGTGCCAAATGACCTCTTCTCTCCTCTTCCCTGGCCATGTCCCCCGTGCCAAATGGCCTCTTCTCTCCTCTTCCCTGGCCATGTCCCCCGTGCCAAATGGCCTCTTCTCTCCTCTTCCCTTGCCATGTCCCCCGTGCCAAATGGCCTCTTCTCTCCTCTTCCCTGGCCATGTCCCCTGTGCCAAATCGCCTCTTCTCTCCTCTTCCTTAGCCATGTCGGTTGCATTATACAGGAGGGACTTCTTATTTTTAGGCCTGGAAAGTCGGACTCTGAACTAGGTCCGGACAAGGGCCAGCATGGGTAAAAGGGGAACGGGGAGTAGTGGAGGGGGGGGGGTGGTGTTCATTTGTAATTCTTGATCTCCATATTCATGGGAGCTTGTGAGATAATGACCATGTTGGGAGTTACAAGAGAACATAGTCGACTATTGGTCTGGGGGTTACTGGAGGTTATACGGATGGACTTCCAAAGGGGGTGGGGGTTAGATGTTACGATTTGGGGGAGGGGGGGGATAAGAAGGGTTCAACTTTATGTTTCAACCCACTTTGCCCCCCCCCCCTTTTTTTGTTGTTTAAATGTTAGATTTTCATTTTTTTTTCTTGGGCGGTAGGAATACTTTTCTATGGGAGGTAGGCGGGGCTTTTTGTGGGCGGTGGGCGGAGCTTACTGTGGGGGG
>CAXITT010000007.1:666828-679879 GCA_964033795.1 Lymnaea stagnalis
CCCCCCCCCCCCCCCCCCCGCCACCCCTCCCCCCTCCCTTCCCTCTCGGTCCTCCCGAAAACAAGCTTCGTGATGGTAATATAAAGGGCTGCAACTTGGCAGGGGAACTAATGGCTCGCCTCCCCTTGAACGTGGAGCGGTAATTAAAAACTCTTCGCCTGTCCTGCGTGGCGTGGCGTGGCCGTAGCGTGGCGTGGCGTGGCGTGGCGTGGCCGTGGCGTGGCGTGGCATGGCGTGGCGTGGCGTGGCCGTGGCGTGGCCGTAGCGTGGCCGTGGCGTGGCGTGGCGTGGCGCGCGCTGTTCCTTGGGGCTGCTTCAAAGTACAGCTGCTGCTGCTGCTGTTGCTGCTGTTTGATATTTTTGTGTCGGAATCGCTGGGAAACATGATAATTTTTAATGAGTGTGGATGATGATGAAGATCGCCAGCCGGTCAAGACTGGATGATGATGAAGATCGCCAGCCAGTCAAGACTGGATGATGATGGATATCGCCAGCCGGTCAAGACTGGATGATGATGGAGATCGCCAGCCGGTCAAGACTGCAGTGGACAAATTAAATGTTATGGATAAAATAGAAATACAGTTTTAGTTGCCGCCTTTTGGGGGTTTCCCCCCAACATGGATTCCTTTGCGCGTGCTGCAGTTGAGCTCCTGCATAGAACCCTGAGCAGTGAGACGGAGACACACACATTGGACGAGTTGGCAATCTTAAATAGGGCTGACGTAAAAGTGATATGGGAGCGGGTTGACACGGGAACGGGGTGACACGGGAACGGGTTGACACGGGAACGGGGTGACACGGGAACGGGGTGACACGGGAACGGGGTGACACGGGGTTTAAGGTGACGTTATAAACGACTTTAAAAAAAACGAAAAAAAACTCTAAAATCTATCTCTGCATTTCTACGCCTACTCTATTTTTGAATCTAAGCAATGTGAGGACCACTGTTCATGACCTTATCTCAGAATAACATCTGGGGACCACTGTTCATGACCACATCTCAGAATAACATCTGGGGACCACTATTCATGACCCTGATCTCAGAATCACATCGGGGATCACTTCTCGGTACCACTTCGCCAGAGTTCCATGTTCCCCCACCACAAGAACACGTTCCCCGGGATCTTGTGGGACTTGACCGTGCCGTGCTAATTTCAAATGCAAACACTTTGAGTCAATGCTCTGATCGCTGGCTGTGTGGCTAGATCACGAACTGCAAGCTGCAAGACCAACTTTTCAACATAGGTGTCTGGCCATTTCTCTAGCACCCCCACCTCCCCCACCCCCCACCCCACGGCCAAAAAAAAAAAAAAAAAAAAAAAAAGGGATTATTATTTAAGAAAATTATTTGAGCACAGAACACACCAGTGTAAGGTTGACCTGCGCACAGAACACGCCAATGGAAGATTGAATTGAGCACTGAACACATCAGTGTGAAGTCCTGAACCGACCCAACAGATTGAGACCTTCACTTGCCATTATCGAAGTCCTGAGCCGACCAAACAGATCGAGACCTTCACTAGCCATCATCGAGGTCCTGAGCCGACCCAACAGATCCAGAGCTTCACTTGCCATCATCGAAGTCCTGAGCCGACCCAACAGATCGAGCCCTTCACTTGCCATTATCAAAGTCCTGAACCGACCAAACATATCGAGACCTTCACTTGCCATCATCGAAGTCCTGAGCCGACCCAACAGATCAAGACCTTCACTTGCCATCATCGAAGTCCTGAGCCGACCCAACAGATCGAGACCTTAACTTGCCATCATGTAAGTCCTGAGCCGACCCAACAGATCGAGACCTTCACTTGCCATCATGGAAGTCCTGAGCCGACCCAACAGATCAAGACCTTCACTTGCCATCATAGAAGTCCTGAGCCGACCCAACAGATCGAGACCTTCACTTGCCATCATCGAGGTCCTGAGCCATTCACTTGCCATTATCAAAGTCCTGAACCGACCAAACATATCGAGACCTTCACTTGCCATCATCGAAGTCCTGAGCCGACCCAACAGATCAAGACCTTCACTTGCCATCATCGAAGCCCTGAGCCGACCCAACAGATCGAGACCTTCACTTGCCATCATCGAAGTCCTGAGCCGACCCAACAGATCGAGACCTTAACTTGCCATCATCGAAGTCCTGAGCCGACCCAACAGATCGAGACCTTCACTTGCCATCATGGAAGTCCTGAGCCGACCCAACAGATCGAGACCTTCACTTGCCATCATCGAAGTCCTGAGCCGACCCAACAGATCGAGACCTTCACTTGCCATCATCGAGGTCCTGAGCCGACCCAACAGATCGAGACCTTCACTTGCCATCATCGAGGTCCTGAGCCGACCCAACAGATCGAGACCTTCACTTGCCATCATCGTGGCTTGAAAGGAAGATTCTACAGAGCCTGTCTGGCACGATTTTTATCTGGCACACATATATATCTGGCACATATGTTTATAAGGCACAAATGACTACACTGAGCTGTCTGTGTACTCTCATTGACTTAATTTCAGGACACCCCTTCCCCAACACACACACACACAGACAGACACACACACCCACCATGGAGCCCTAGACCAGTTCAATAGTGACGTCACGTGGGGGGGTGGGGGGATGTTTGATAAAATAATTTCACAAATCTACGTCAGAAGTTTGGCCAATGATTGACGTACGGTGATCACGTGGGTATTGTAGGTCACGTGGACGTGACGTGTGTATGATTGGACCAGTCCGATACGTCTCCAGGCGGTGGAAAGAGGACCGGCCCTGGAGGGAAGATATGGATACAAAATATTTTTTGTAAATAACTGCTGTATGGGTTGCAAAACAGCCCCCTACCACCCCCTGCCACACCCTACCCTCCTGCGCCCCCCCCCCCAAAAAATGGAAATGTGCTCCTCGAAGATCCACCAGCTTTCTGTTTGATTTCTGCCTACGCTGCAGTATGGAGGCGTAAACTAGTCGGGCTTCTAGATATTTCTAGCGGTATGATTTCTGTCTGTGATCCTGTCTGTACCAGGACCTCCACTGTCTAGACAGTGAGGTGGGGCCCCGGGGGGGGGGGGGGGGGGACCTCGAGGCTATTCAAAATTCAGGGGTGAAAGAATATTATTCAAGGGGACTTCAATAAGTATTGGGGTCGTCCTCTGACCCGATGATGCTCAGAGGCGTATCTAAGAAACAGAGTGTGGGGGGGGGTAGACACGAGGTTAAGAAAAGGGGTCACCAGGATACTGAGAGTGATACAGGATACTAAGAGTGATACAGGATACTAAGAGTGATACAGCATACTAAGAATGACACTCACACAGCTAGTATTTAAAAAGTATCATATTTTGTCTAACTTAATCTTTGATTTTTTTTATTGTAACAAGGAGGGTAATGGCGTGTGACAGGGCCACCTCTGTGACAGGTCCACCTCTGTGACAGGGCCACCTCTGTGACAGGGCCACTTCTGTGACAGGGCCCACCTCTGTGACAGGGCCACCTCTGTGACAGGGCCACCTCTGTGACAGGGCCACCTCTGTGACAGGGCCACCTCTGTGACAGGGCCACCTCTGTGACAGGGCCACCTCTGTGGCGAGTTTACGCACATGCACGCAAATATATACACACACACACACACCTTCGTATTTCTAGCAACCCCAAATTCTTCTGATTCGACGAAGCCAACAACGTCATGTGACTAGGGCACAAATTTCCCAGTCATACGAATCTTGCACAGTAATCGTATCTGTCCTTCAAACACGATAATCGTATCCGTCCTTCAAACACAATAATCGTATATGTCCTTCAAACACAATAATCGTATATGTCCTTCAAACACAGTAATCGTATCTGTCCTTCAAACACAGTAATCGTATCTAACCTTCAAACACAATAATCGTATCTGTCCTTCAAACACAGTAATCGTAGATGTCCTTCAAACACAGTAATCGTATCTCACCTTCAAACACAATATTCGTATCTGTCCTTCAAACACAATAATCGTATATATCCTTCAAACACAATAATCGTATTTGTCCTTCAAACACAATAATCGTATATGTCCTTCAAACACAATAATCGTTTCTGTCCTTCAAACACAATAATCGTAACTGTCCTTCAAACACAGTAATCGTATATGTCCTTCAAACACAGTAATCGTATCTGTCCTTCAAACACAGTAATCGTATCTCACCTTGAAACACAATAATCGTATCTGTCCTTCAAACACAATAATCGTATCTGTCCTTCAAACACAATAATCGTATCTGTCCTTCAAACAAAATAATCGTATCTGTCCTTCAAACACAGTAATCGTATCTGTCCTTCAAACACAGTAATCGTATCCGTCCTTCAAACACAATAATCGTATCTGTCCTTCAAACACAATAATCGTATCTTTCCTTCAAACACAATATTCGTATATGTCCTTGAAACACAATAATCGTATCTGTCCTTCAAACACAATACTCGTATCTGTCCTTCAAACACAATAATCGTATCTGTCCTTCAAACACAATAATCGTATCTGTCCTTCAAACACAATAATCGTATATGTCCTTCAAACACAGTAATCGTATCTGTCCTTCAAACACAGTAATCGTATCTAACCTTCAAACACAATAATCGTATCTGTCCTTCAAACACAATAATCGTATCTGTCCTTCAAACACAATAATCGTATCTTTCCTTCAAACACAATAATCTTATCTGTCCTTCAAACACAATAATCGTATCTGTCCTTCAAACACAGTAATCGTAGATGTCCTTCAAACACAGTAATCGTATCTCACCTTCAAACACAATATTCGTATCTGTCCTTCAAACACAATAATCGTATATGTCCTTCAAACACAATAATCGTATCTGTCCTTCAAACACAATAATCGTATATGTCCTTCAAACACAATAATCGTTTCTGTCCTTCAAACACAATAATCGCAACTGTCCTTCAAACACAGTAATCGTATATGTCCTTCAAACACAATACTCGTATCTGTCCTTCAAACACAGTAGTCGTATCTGTCCTTCAAACACAGTAATCGTATCTCACCTTCAAACACAATAATCGTATCTGTCCTTCAAACACAATAATCGTATCTGTCCTTCAAACACAATAATCGTATCTGTCCTTCAAACAAAATAATCGTATCTGTCCTTCAAACACAGTAATCGTATCTGTCCTTTAAACACAATAATCGTATCTGTCCTTCAAACACAGTAATCGTATCTTACCTTCAAACACAATAATCGTATCTGTCATTCAAACACAATAATCGTATCTTTCCTTCAAACACAATAATCGTATCTGTCCTTCAAACACAATAATCGTATATGTCCTTCAAACACAATAATCGTATCTGTCTTTCAAACACAATAATCGTATCTGTCCTTCAAACCCAATAATCGTATCTGTCCTTCAAACACAATAATCGTATCAGTCCTTCAAACACAATAATCGTATCTGTCCTTCAAACACAATAATCGTTTCTGTCCTTCAAACAAATGTGTAATCCTTAACTCTCAATCTATCGGGTTCTTTAGACAATGACTCTCTCTCTCTCTCTCTCTGAGTGTTTCCATGGTGACCCAAATCAAAAAAACGGTCGCCATATTTTTTCTTCTCTTTTTTTTTCTTTTTTTTTCCGTCTTAAAATTTGTTTGAAATGTCCAAACCGAATCACCGACTTTATCGAAATAAGGACCTTATTGAAACATTGACTGTCCTTATATTGACATTGTAATCTGTATTCAAACTGAAGTCTTTCTGCCATTTTAAAATGGTGGATGATGCTATCATATATGTTATATTATTTGGTCATTGATTTTCTACCTTCTCTGCGCATGGCAGGACTAGAACCGGAAAGAAATAATTGATATCGTCGGCTGATTCATCCGATTACATTGCGAGTTCGATAACGGGATACTCGAATCTGTCCCAAATACTTTGCCTTGATCCCATCGAACATATTCGATTGTACGGCGGAGTTGCCTGCAACGACCAGCCGAGTTCAAGAGGGGTAAAGGTCAGAAGTTGGACGGCGCATGCGCATGAGGAAATGACAGTTGTGGTGTTTTGGCATTGTTTACTTTCTGGTCCGTCTCTGCCCTCTTCAGAATATTCTTTGTTTGTTTGTTTGTCTGATGTTATTGTTGTAGGTATGTGTTTTGGTGGGTGACGTTACTCGGGGCTTTTTGTTGAAGATGTCTGTCTAGAATCAGTGTGTCTCATGTGAGGGGTTAGTTCAGACGTCTGTCTAGAATCAGTGTGTCTCATGTGAGGGGTTAGTTCAGACGTCTGTCTAGAATCAGTGTGTCTCATGTGAGGGGTTAGTTCAGATGTCTGTCTAGAATCAGTGTGTCTCATGTGAGGGGTTAGTTCAGATGTATGTCTAGAATCAGTGTGTCTCATGTGAGGGGTTAGTTCAGATACCTGTCTAGAATCAATGTGTCTCATGAGAGGGGTTAGTTCAGATGTCTGCCTAGAATCAATGTGTCTCATGTGAGGGGTTAGTTCAGATGCCTGTCTAGAATCAATGTCTCTCATGAGAAGGGTTAGTTCAGATGTCTGTCTAGAATCAGTGAGTCTCATGAGAGGGTTTAGTTCAGATGTCTGTCTAGAATCAGTGTGTCTCATGAGAGGGGCTAGTTCAGATGTCTGTCTAGAATCAGTGTCTCACGAGAGGGGCTAGTTCAGATGTCTGTCTAGAATCAGTGTGTCTCACGAGAGGGATTAGCTCAGATTTCTGTCTAGAATCAATGTGTCTCACGAGGATGGTTAGTTCAGATATCTGTCTAGAATCAGTGAGTCTTATGAGGATGGTTTGTTCAGATGTCTGTCTAGAATCAGTGTGTCTCATGAGAGGGGTTAGTTCAGATGACTGTCTAGAATCGTTGTGTCTCATGAGAGGGGTTAGTTCAGATGCCTGTCTAGAATCAATGTCTCTCATGAGAAGGGTTAGTTCAGATGTCTGTCTAGAATCAGTGAGTCTCATGAGAGGGTTTAGTTCAGATGTCTGTCTAGAATCAGTGTGTCTCATGAGAGGGGCTAGTTCAGATGTCTGTCTAGAATCAGTGTCTCACGAGAGGGGCTAGTTCAGATGTCTGTCTAGAATCAGTGTGTCTCACGAGAGGGATTAGCTCAGATTTCTGTCTAGAATCAATGTGTCTCACGAGGATGGTTAGTTCAGATATCTGTCTAGAATCAGTGAGTCTTATGAGGATGGTTTGTTCAGATGTCTGTCTAGAATCAGTGTGTCTCATGAGAGGGGTTAGTTCAGATGCCTGTCTAGAATCAGTATGTCTCATGAGAGGGGTTAGTTCAGATGCCTGTTTAGAATCAGTATGTCTCATGAGAGGGGTAAGTTCAGATGACTGTCTAGAATCGTTGTGTCTCATGAGAGGGGTAAGTTCAGATGACTGTCTAGAATCGTTGTGTCTCATGAGAGGGGTAAGTTCAGTCTCATGAGATTGGTAAGTTCAGATGCCTGTTTAGAATCAGTATGTCTCATGAGAGGGGTTAGTTCAGATGACTGTCTAGAATCGTTGTGTCTCATGAGAGGGGTCACCTATTGGGTCCACGTACCGGACTCATATACCGAGATAACATTCCAGGCAGTCCTACCGGCCATCCACACCGGGCTCAAATACCAAGGAAATGTACCGTCCACACGTCAAAAACCAACAGATTGCTCCCGTACCGGTATCACATACCGGGCTCCAGACATCTGGCGCAAGGCACTGGGCTCCAGGCACCGGGCTCAAGAATCTGGCTCAAGGCACTGGGCTCAAGGCACCGGGCTTAAGACATCTGGCTCAAGGCACTGGGCTCAAGGCACCGGGCTTAAGACATCTGGCTCAAGGCACTGGGCTCAAGGCACCGGGCTCAAGACATCTGTCTCAAGGCACCGGCTCAAGACATCTGTCTCAAGGCACCGGCTCAATACATCTGGCTCAAGGCACCGGCTCAAGACATCNCAAGGCACCGGCTCAAGGCAGCGGGCTCAAGGCACCGGGCTCAAGACCTCTGTCTCAAGGCACCGGCTCAAGACATATGGCTCAAGGCACCGGCTCAAGACATCTGGCTCAAGGCACCGGCTCAAGACATCTGGCTCAAGGCACCGGGCACACGTACCCAGCACACTTACTGGGCCTACATCGTTTGGAACTGAAACAATTGTGTTGCGAATGTGTACGTAATGTACCTAGTTTATTATTTGATACCAGAGCAACAACTACAATACAAGTCATGGTACAGCGGTACAACGGTGACTGTATATATTTGTGTACAGCCTCCAGATGTAGTGTACAGCGGTGACTGCATACATGTACATATCTATATGGCATCTATCTGTCTTCATAAGACTACAGAATAGTTAGTGACACTATATCAAATGGCTTACGATGGTGATCGTGGAATGTCGTGGAATGTCGTGGAATGTCGTGGAATGTCGTGGAATGTCGTGGAATGTCGTGGAATGTCGTGGAATGTCGTGGAATGTCGTGGAATGTCGTGGAATGTCGTGGAATGTCGTGGAATGTCGGGCTTGGCTGCACATCTCACAAGAGGACCTTAACTTCTGGGCCTCTGGTGAACTTTTGCTTTCAAGGGTGCATCTTCTGGACATGTTTGATAGACATGTTTGATGGTCATGTTTGATGGACATGTTTGATAGACATGTTTGATGGACATGTTTGATAGACATGTTTGATAGACATGTTTGATGGTCATGTTTGATGGACATGTTTGATGGACATGTTTGATGGACATGTTTGATGGACATGTTTGATGGACATGTTTGATGGTCATGTTTGATGGACATGTTTGATGGACATGTTTGATGGTCATGTTTGATGGACATGTTTGATAGACATGTTTGATGGACATGTTTGATGGACATGTTTGATGGACATGTTTGAACCTGTACAAACTACCTGTACAAACTACCTGTACAAACTACCTGTACTTTGATGGACATGTTTGATGGACATGTTTGATGGACATGTTTGATGGTCATGTTTGATGGACATGTTTGATGGACATGTTAGATGGTCATGTTTGATGGACATGTTTGATAGACATGTTTGATGGACATGTTTGATGGACATGTTTGATGGACATGTTTGATGGACATGTTTGATGGACATGTTTGATGGACATGTTTGATGGACATGTTTGATGGACATGTTTGATGGACATGTTTGATGGTCATGTTTGATGGACATGTTTGATGGACATGTTTGATGGACATGTTTGATGGACATGTTTGATGGACATGTTTTATGCGCTAACGCTAGAGCAGGCAGATGTATAGATCTGTTTTTACGAGGGAAGAGAGGATGAAGACACATCTCTTTTATTTGATGTATTGGAATTTGATATTCTCTAGAAGTTGTACCAATCAGAGACTCGTACTTCTCTTACAGCGATGACAGTCAGAGACTCATCACGTACTTGAAACCCATTAAATAATATATTCTCTTTTCTCTCTCTTCATTTCACCTGTTCAAGAATCTCCCAGATTTGGCCATTAGTGTATCAAATGAGTGTATAAAATAAGTGTATAAAATGAGTGTATGAAATGAGTGTATAAAATTACTGTATAAAATGACTGTATAAAATGACTGTATAAAATGAGTGTATAAAATGAGTGTATAAAATGAGTGTATAAAATTTGTGTATAAAATTTGTGTATAAAAGTTGTGTATAAAAGTTGTGTATAAAATTTGTGTATAAAAGTTGTGCATAAAAGTTGTGTGTATAAAAGTTGTGTGTATAAAAGTTGTATGTATAAAAGTTGTGTGTATAAAAGTTGTGTGTATAAAAGTTGTGTGTATAAAAGTTGTGTGTATAAAAGTTGTGTATACAAGTTGAAGCACAAAAAATTGTAGAGAGAGATAGGGATGATTTTCTAATGTTTAATTGTTGTTCAGTCTCTTGTTTCTGTACAGCATTTCATTGAACATTTCATTGAACATTTCATTGAACATTTCATTGAACATTTCATTGAACATTTCATTGAACATTTCATTGAAGACATGGCGTTCCTGTTGCGTGACTCCATGACCATCACTTAAGGTGACAACTGAAAACAAACCACTGGTAGAGGGACCCCTGGCCCTCCTCACCCACCCCCATCACCCACCCCCTGCCCGCTGTTCCCACACGAGAAGCCTGCATCTCTAACTGTCAGCCGCCGAGATTAGCATATTGTAAATCAGTCAATTGTCCGCCTGTAAAGGGAAGGGGTCAGTTCTGTTCGGCAGTGTTTTCCCAAAACAAAGCAACAACTACAACAACAAAAAAGTTCTAAGAATCAAATCAAGGGAACCCATGGTTTATTTTTAGCCAGCTGGTTGGCCACTGGAAATTGTGGGTCTGTAATGACCCTCCCCCCCCCTCTCCCTTCCCCCTAGCCACCCCCCCCCCCCTTTTAACAACCCATAATTTATGTTAGCAATAAAAGATTTGTGTAGTACCAAGCCAGGGGTTCTCGAAATGATTCTGTAGGCCCCGAAAGCGTCATTCAAACCGGATAGCATCACGGAGTAGTCCATCGTGGTACGCGACCACCAAAGTGACCGACTGTTTTGTGTTTGTATTCTCTAATGGAAGGCTTACACTATGAATGCCTGCAAACATGACATAGGCATAAAGTGTTCGTTGGGAATAAATATTGAACACTTTAAAAACGAGCACTTGTTGATGTGCATGTTGATGCTGGTGTGTATGTTGGTGCTGGTGTGCATGTTGATGTTGGTGTGCATGTTGATGTTGGTGTGTATGTTGGTGCTGGTGTGCATGTTGATGTTGGTGTGTATGTTGGTGCTGGTGTGCATGTTGATGTCAATGTGTATGTTGATGTTGGCGTGCATGTTGATGTCAGTGTGCATGTTTGTGCTGGTGTGCATGTTTATGTCGGTGGGCATGTTGATCTACCTGTTCCAATGTAAAGTTAAGAAAATTTCAATCGTAGAAGACACCCATAAACGCATACAAACATTTTGTACCGGCGAACAATCCCTTAAGACATCTATAAGGGCATACAAACATTGTGTACCGGCGAACAATCCCTTAAGACATCTATAAGGGCATACAAACATTGTGTACTGGCGAACAATCCCTTAAGACATCTATAAGGGCATACAAACATTGTGTACCGGCGAACAATCCCTTAAGACATCTATAAGGGCATACAAAAATTGTGTACCGGCGAACAATCCCTTAAGACATCCATAAGGGCATACAAACAGTTTGTACCGGCGAACAATCGAACAATCCCTTAAGACATCCATAAGGGCATACAAACAGTTTGTCCCGGCGAGCAGTGTGGTGCCCGTCATTGCAAATAGAATCTGGCCCGGAGAAAATGCCCCAGAGTGCCCCAGTAGTTCAGTTAACGTAATGGTAGCACACATTAGCCTCGTGCCCCCGCAAAAGAAAGCAGGGAGTCCCCGATGGGTGCTCTAGTCATTCTCCTAAAATCCCACTCATCTTTTCGAAAATGACACACACATACCCACACATACCCACACATACCCACACATACCTACACATACCTACACATACCCACAAATATCTCTCATACCCACACATACACACACCTACACAGTACCAACACATATCACCACAATCCCTACATATACCCACACACATCCACATCTACCCACACACACCCACATTTACCAGAATACGGGCGTGAAAAGAGGGTAGTGGTCTCCCTCTGACCAACCCCCTAACACACACACACAAACCCACACACTCACAAAAGGTGAACACTTCTGCCAAATTCGTCGCACAGTTTAGGGAGGGTGAGGGCAGAGTGGTTGGTGGGGCGCCACACAGCGGGCGTGTGCAACTGATGACGTCAGGGCAACGGAAAAAAAACGACGGCTGAGAGTTGTCCACCATTGTTAAATATATATTGCTCCGATTATTGGATAAATCTGAGTTGACTGCTACGTCGAGACTCGGTCCAAGTGGAGGGCCGTACCGTGGTCCACTGAGTGGAGTGGGGGTGGCGGGGGGCTGCACCGTGGTCCACTGAATGGAGTGAGGGCCTTTCTGTTTGGTCGGAGGCATGTATCTGCTCAATGACGGATAGTTTTTAAACATTTTGTGTGTGCTTTGTTATTGTTGTTGTTGTTATTGTTGTGGTTGTTGCTGTTGTTATTGTTGTTGTTGTTATTGTTGTTGTTGTTGCTGTTGTTATTGTTGATGTTGTTATTGTTGTGGTTGTTGCTGTTGTTGTTGTTGATGTTGTTATTGTTGATGTTGTTATTGTTGCTGTTGTTATTGTTGCTGTTGTAATTGTTGTTGTTGTTATTGTTGTTGTTGTTGTTGTTGTTATTGTTGTTGTTGTTATTGTTGTTGTTATTGTTGTGGTTGTTGCTGTTGTTATTGTTGTTGTTGTTATTGTTGTTGTTGTTGCTGTTGTTATTGTTGATGTTGTTATTGTTGTGGTTGTTGCTGTTGTTGTTGTTGATGTTGTTATTGTTGATGTTGTTATTGTTGCTGTTGTTATTGTTGTTGTTGTTATTGTTGCTGTTGTAATTGTTGTTGTTGTTATTGTTGTTGTTGTTGCTGTTGTTATTGTTGATGTTGTTATTGTTGCTGTTGTTATTGTTGCAGTTGTAATTGTTGCTGTTGTTATTGTTGCTGTTGCTGTTGTTGTTGTTGCTGTTATTGCTGTTTTTTATTGTTCTTTGGAGAGAAGCTTATTAATTTTCTAAGCCCGTGCCTCAACGGGGGTCACGAACTGTCGGGCGGGGTAATAGACTGTCAACGGGGGTCACAAACTGTCAACTGGGGTCACAAACTGTCAACTGGGGTCACAAACTGTCAACGGGTGTCACAAACTGTCAACGGGGGTCACAGACTGTCAACTGGAGTCACAAACTGTCAACTGGGGTCACAAACTGTCAACTGGGGTCACAAACTGTCAACTGGGGTCACAAACTGTCAACTGGGGTCACAAACTCTCAACGGGGTCACAAACTGTCAACTGGAGCCATAAACTGTCAAATGGGGTCACAAACTGTCAACTGGGGTCACAAACTGTCAAC
>CAXITT010000007.1:684929-696573 GCA_964033795.1 Lymnaea stagnalis
CCCCCCCCCCCCACATCCTAAGACCAACATGGAATGAACGGTTGAATCGATTGCATAACTTTGAGACACTATCTCTTGATTTCTGTCTGATGAGAGAGCCAGTGAGAGACACCAAGCTAGAGCGTGTAGCACAGACAATGAGTGTATAGCACAGGCAGTCAGTGTGTAGCACATGCATTGCGTGTGTAGCACAGGCATTGAGTGTGTAGCACAGACACTCTCAGTCAGTCAGTGTGTAGCACAGGCATTGAGTGTGTAGCACAGACAGTCAGTGTGTAGCACAGACAGTCAGTGTGTAGCACAGACAGTCAGTGTGAAGCACAGGCAGTTAGTGTGTAGCACAGACAGTCAGTGTGTAGTTGCTGTACTTTAGAAAGAGTGGTCAGCTGTCCTCCACTGAACCGGTCAAATGTGGGGACAGTCGGATCTGAAACAATCAACGTTAATTGGTGTGAGTGTGACGTGCAGGGGCGTAGCTACACTATTTTGTCCAGTGGCGTTGATACGGTTGGCCACCCAGGGCGGAATTAACGCCTTCTTTTTCCTGGACATTTGATGTGACTCATTTGGTCAGTTTTGCTACACTGGCAACACAAGTTTAGCAATAGAATGGGCCCCCTTTCATTTTCATAGAGGTCCGGTGGCGTAGAATGGGCCCCCTTTCATTTTCATAGAGGTCCGGTGGCGTAGAATGGCCCCCCTTTCATTTTCATATAGGTCCGGTGGCGTAGCATGTGCCGCCTTCCATTTTAGTAGAATGGGCCCCCTTTCATTTTCATAGAGGTCCGGTGGCGTAGAATGGGCCCCCTTTCATTTTCATAGAGGTCCGGTGGCGTAGAATGGGCCCCCTTTCATTTTCATAGAGGTCCGGTGGCGTAGCACCCCGCGTACTCATTTTCTCTCTTGACATACAAGAGCGTCATTTTCAGACAACGACATTTTTCTTCATGGAAGTGTCTGTAAGAATCTTGGTTCACCCCTGTTGGCACTACCCTAGCTACGCCGATGTATAGATCTGGTGTTGATCTATACTCCAAGTCGTATCCCTTTCTATCCTTGCCTGTAGTCTAAAGTAAAAAAAAAATATTTTAAAAAAAAATCAGTTATAATTGTTATTCTCTTCGTTAGCTCCCCTTGGCACCCACTCACCTGCTGTGCTCCCCTTGGCACCCACTCCCACGCTGTGCTCCCCCTGACACCCACTCACCCCGCTGTGCTTCCCTTGGCACCCACACACCCACTGCCCTCCCTTGGCACCCATTCCCCCGCTGTGCCCCCCTTAGCACCCACTCCAACGCTGCGCTCCCCTTGGCACCCACTCCCACGCTGTGCCCCCCTGGCACCCCCTCCCACGCTGCTTTGACAAAAACTATCTGCAACACAGTTTTCTCTCACTCATTTATTGGTTGAACTCCTCTTCCCCTCTCACCACCTCCACCCACCTCCCCGTTCCCTCTCTATCCTCTGTATTGTTTTCATGCGACTTTTCAATGACATGTGCTGAACATCTCAGGCTATCAACGCTAACTTTGAAATCTCCATGAAGCGTCGCTACGCCTCGTGCTAGGCTTGTCTAGCTTGGAGTGAATTAGTCGAAAGTTAACTCCACACTTAGGCAACCCTCCCGCCCCACCCAACAACCCCCCCCCACACACACACACCCTTTCCCCATATCAGTTCAGGACGTGAGATGCATTGGCCAAAAAAAATCATTTTCTGAGGAATTCCCAATCAAATGGCCGCCATGATATTGTGCCTATATGTTGACCAACGGGTCTCAAGTCTGTTTTGTTCAGTGGCTCAGATGAAGTTTTAAGGCCCCCCCCCACCCACCACAGTGTTAAAACGGGATGCTAGGACTCAGAGTTAACCGTTAAAATTTCCAGGTGTTTTCAGACTCACATTTTAAAGAAATGATCCAAACTCACCTGTGACATGATTGATCCAAACTCACCTGTGACATGATTGATCCAAACTCACCTGTGACATGATTGATCCTAACTCACCTGTGACATGATTGATCCAAACTCACCTGTGACATGATTGATCCAAACTCACCTGTGACATGATTGATCCAAACTCACCTGTGACATGATTGATCCAAACTCACCTGTGACATGATTGATCCAAACTCACCTGTGACATGATTGATCCTAATTCACCTGTGACATGATTGATCCTAACTCACCTGGTAAACATTTTCATGTCCCAATGACTTGGTCCTTCTAAAAGACTTACACTGACTCCTTGACTAGATTGTTCTTCTCTGACTCCGTCACCAGCTTGTTCTCTGACACCTTCGCCAGCTTATTCACTGACTCCGTCACCAGCTTGTTCTCTGACACCTTCGCCAGCTTATTCACTGACTCCGTCACCAGCTTGTTCTCTGACACCTTCACCAGCTTGTTCACTGACTCCGTCACCAGCTTGTTCTCTGACACCTTCACCAGCTTGTTCACTGACTCCGTCACCAGCTTATTCACTGACTCCGTCACCAGCTTGTTCTCTGACACCTTCACCAGCTTATTCACTGACTCCGTCACCAGCTTGTTCTCTGACACCTTCACCAGCTTGTTCTCTGACACCTTCACCAGCTTATTCACTGACTCCGTCACCAGCTTGTTCTCTGACACCTTCACCAGCTTGTTCACTGACTCCGCCACCAGCTTGTTCTCTGACTCCGTCACCAGCTTGTTCTCTGACTCCGTCACCATGATTTATCAAACCCTTCAGGAGTCTTATGAAAATGTTTTTTGGGGATCTGTACAGTGGCGTAGGAGGGGGTGGGGCTGATTATGCGAGCCGCCCCGGTCGGCATTCTTCGTTTATATATTGAGGGGCGGCATTTTTGGCAGAGGTTGTTTTTCTTTAGTAAAAGCGGAAACAGAATTCTTGGCCCCTCCCCCCTGGGTGACACTAACCCTAGCTGAGCCACTGGATCTATAGGCTTAACCAGAGAGAGAGTCACTGAGTCATAAACTGTTTTTAGAATCTCTGGTGCAGACTTGCTATGAGAACAAACAGACCAAATCGATCCTTTACACATTAGTTCATTGGTTCTCAACCTTTGTGCAACGCCGCACTTCGATTTCAGAACAATCCACCGACCCCCACCTCCGCTAAAAAAAATTAAAAATAAATTTTATTATATACATAATTATTTTTTTATTTTTTTTTTGCAACCATATGTTCTATGACTTATTTCTCCCCCCCCCCTAGTACTCTCACCTGCACCCTCAATGGATGCGGACACCCCTTGTTCAAAAGCTCTGCTTTAGATCTTCACCTGCTTTGACATCAAGCTAAAAATATAATTGGCAGAAGAAGAAGAAATAAAGAAGAGTTTTTATTTGTATCTTCCTCTGTGGCGAAGAAATCATTAGCGGAGCAATTGAACGGACGAAGACGCCACACAAACACCAGATCCAAGAGAGGACCGTGAACTCCTGCGACACGTCACATTTTCGTTATTACTTTCTGTAATGACAGTTAGCGGCACTTACAAAACGCGCAATTTTATCGGAGATTCCCCGACGAGCACCTCTGGCCACCACAACCGTTTGATGTCCGGGCCTCGTGGCTAGAGCCAAATGTTATTTATCGCGGATTGGCCTCGAAACTCGTTTTGAACTTTTCCCCATTGTCGGGGTTTTTCTTCCACTTCCCAGATCTAATATCGCGTCTGTTGGAGGTTTAAACTCCGCCTGATTGGCTACGCCGGGTCGCAACAATTGGGATTTGTGCGTGGATGTAGGGCTGTTTCAAGAATAGACTAGCGCGTTGGCAAGAGATTAGCTCTAATATGTAATCGCTGGGGGAAAAATGAGCGAATTCCGCCTTTGACTCCGAGATTACAAAGGTTTCAATTGGAAAACGGCGAGTCTTAAAAGCTAGGGACAAAGAACAGGTGTTCTCAATCGTTTGAAATTGTACATCATTTCTTTTCGGGATACATCCTCACACACAAAGAAATTATGCGAATGATCGGAAGGATACACGGCGTACGCTACGTCCTACGTCCGCAACGTCATCAGACCCGCACACAATCCATACTGACCACACATCCATTCTGACCTGACATTTCATTTGACAATACAATCTATTTTGGCAACGCTGTCTATTTTGTCAACGCTGTCTATCTTAATGTCATTTGCCTCGGGATAAAGCAGATGGCGGGGCTATTAGATAGCATTGTGGACAGGACTGATCCTTGTAGCATTGTGGACAGGCCTGGCCCTTGTAGCATTGTGGACAGGCCTGGCCCTTGTAGCTTTGTGGACAGGACTGGTCCTTGTAGCACTGTGGACAGGACTGGCCCATGTAACACTGTGGACAGGACTGGCCTTTGTAGCACTGTGGACAGGACTGACCCTTGTAGCACTGTGGACAGGACTAGCCCATGTTTCATACATGGGCACGTCTAAAATATTCTTTAAAAAAATTAAATGAGTAAAACAGAGTATGGTTAAACCTGAAAAATTAAACGTAACAAAAATATTCTTTGCCGTAGAAGTAGACCCAGGTGGTCGGACTATTGAAGTGGACCCAGGTGGTCGGACTATTGGAGTGGACCCAGTTGGTCAGACTATAGAAGTGGACCCAGGTGGTCGGACCATTGAAGTGGACCCATGTGGTCGGACCACTGATAATACGGGTCTCCAAAGAAGAGACCGCAAACCTTTGGTACCGAAGCAAGAATTGCGCTATTTGCAGGGATGGTGCTTTTCGCAGGTTCAATTTGGCTCTGTTTGTATAGCATTGCTTCTGGACTGAATCTGATTTCTATAAATTCGAGAGACTTTTCCTCTATCCTTACAAAACACTTCTTATCTCTTCTGTTGAACATTTAGATTTCGATTCGTCCTGCCTTCAGAGAACTGGTTGTGAGGGTCAGTCCCTTGCAAATCTGTTTTTGTTCTCCTTCATTAGCTAACGCCGTGACGTCACTAGCCCTGTCACGTGTCATGACGTCCCGATGACGTCAGTTTGATGGTAGAGATAAAGAAAAGGTCAAGGGAAAAGTGACCATATTATAAATAAATCAACTTGAGCCCTGACGGCCGTGTGTTAAAAACGAAAGTAGTTTTGGGGAATTCAAGGGGCGACCATCAGCGGTGTTGGCTGGGAACAAAATCAATGAATGGTTCTAAGATGGTGGCCTGTTGCCACTGTTGCGGTGGCCCCAAGTGTGATGGTGTGTGTGTGGGGGCTGATGTTGGTGGGTCTCTCCGCTCATCTGCGGGGGAAAAAGGGAGGGGGGGCATGTGTAGTATTTGCTCTTGTTTCTGTGCATGTTTTCAGCATGTGATTGTTCCAAAAGCTGTTTGTATGTTGTTTGCTGTTGCGCGCGTATTATTGTTTGTAGGCTATTGTTGACACTCTGTCGTTTCTAGTCACTCGTTTGTAAGGTTGTATTCTCGAAAAAAAATTTGTTTGGTGTTTGTAACCTGTTTGTTGTATCTCCATGATGTTTCACTTGTGGGGAGTATGTGTAGGGACGTCTGTAACACCATGGATGTCTTTTTGTGTGTGTATACCTTGATGTTTGTATTTATGTTTGTTTGTGTGTAAGTTGATAAAAGAGCAAACACCTCTGTTATATGTACTGAAAATCTATGCATTCCTTGAAAATCAAGATGGCGCCCCTCAGTTCCTAAGTAGCCCCACCCCCTTTTACCCACCCCCTTTTACCCACCCCAAACCTATTACTATGCGACGGGGTCGGCTTCAAGAAAGGTAACTAGGAGGTCACCAGGAGAGTGCGGTTATCTTCCCCATCACTTTCGACTTCAATTTTTCTGTGTCCAGCGACACAGCCCGCTCCCATTAATGCCAGGCATGACTTCATGGCATGTGACAAATCCTGCTCCGTGTGTGGCCAGGTATGACTTAATGTCCATCTCTTTGTGTTGCCAGGTGGCCAAGATGACGTATGAGCGCGTCCAATAATAAGCGCCATCTTGAACAATCTGAACGCGAGGGAATCAAGTGTCTAACCTGACCTGTTTTGAAAGACTCGGCCTTGGCCCTGCCCACAAGTTCATCGCCTTCTTAGCTCGGGCTTTGGTTCCAGACCGAACAGGGGCGTGGCTAACGTTAGTCCCGCCCTAGGAATGCCAACATTTTTGGGGCTGGAAAAAAAAATCTGTAAAATATCCCACCTTTTAACTAAACAAAAAATAAAGTATGGAGGTGGCTGTCCACCCGGGGCGGGGACTAAGTGTGGAAGGGGGCTGTCCACCCGGGGGCAGGGACTAAGTTTGGAGGGGACTGTCCACCCCGGGGCGGGGGCTAAGTGTGGAAGGGGGCTGTCCACCCGGGGGCGGGGACTGTCCACCCGGGGCGGGGACTAAGTGTGGAAGGGGGCTGTCCACCCGGGGGCAGGGACTAAGTTTGGAGGGGACTGTCCACCCCGGGGCGGGGACTAAGTGTGGAAGGGGGCTGTCCACCCGGGGGCGGGGACTAAGTGTGGAGGGGGCGGTAGAGGGGCAGCACTGTGGTTTAACCGAAGAGTTTTTTCTCGTGTAATGGGGAGGGGGGGGCAAAAAAGCAGCGCCACCACTTTGAATCAAGCTGTCCTTGGAGATCTAGATGTCAAATAGCTGGCTGTTACAAACGACATGTTACGTCGGTTTTACTACCCAGAATTCATTTCCAACATTTTGCAATTCTCATGTTCATCTTGGTTTTCCCTTGTACACCATCTTGCATTTCTCTTGTACACCCTTTTTCATTTCCCTTGTACACCATCTTGCATTTCCCTTGTACACCATCTGGCATTTCCCTTGTACACCATCTTGCATTTCCCTTGTACACCATCTTGCATTTCCATTTTACACCATCTTGCATTTCTCGTGTATACCATCTTGCATTTCCCTTGTACACCATCTTGCATTTCCATTTTACACCATCTTGCATTTCTCTTGTATACCATCTTGCATTTCCCTTGTACACCATCTTGCATTTCTCACCATCTTGCATTTCTCTTGCCCACAATCTTAGATAAGTTATTCTTTTTAGTATTCATTTATACCTTTTTTAAATTCGTATTTGCACTGACGAAGGCTTCTTGACGAAACGTTCCCTGTATTATTTCGTCTTTGTTGAGATTTACCTCATACTTTGTGTGTGTGTGTGTGTGTGTGTTTAAAAAAATGTACTTCATATTACAGATAATGTAAAATGGTATATACAATCTATTGTCTACTATACGAAAGTAGATACAATCTATTGTTTGCTAGTCAAGGGCAGATAAAATGGATTGTCCACTATACGAGTGTCTTAAAAGGAATCAAATAATTCTTTATAGTATTTTAATAAAAATAACCTGGTTGTACTGGTCCCAAACCACGATTGGATCTATGGGTCTGACTTGTCACAAAGCACCATTGGATCTGTCGGTCTGACTTGTCACAAAAAAACATTGGGTCTGTTGGTCTGATTTGTCACAAAGCACCATTGCATTCGTCGGTCTGACTTGTCACAAAGCACCAATGGATCTGTGGGTCTGACTTGTCACAAAGCACCATTGGATCTGTGGGTCTGACTTGTCACAAAGCACCATTGGATCTGTCGGTCTGACTTGTCACAGACCACCATTGGATTTGTCGGTCTGGCTTGTCACAAATCACCATTGGATCTGTCGGTCTGACTTGTCACAAACCACCATTGGATCTGTCGGTCTGACTTGTCACAAACCACCATTGGATTAGCTGACAGCAGCCCCCAAAAGAGGGGACATATCCACATAGAATATGGTAGGCGTGTTCTGGCCTGATGTGATGGCAACACTCACCACGCACCCACTCGCCGCCCATGCCCAAGAGTAGATTACTCTATTATCTCGACTTTTAATCAACGGTTAGACACGCCCCAACTCGACAGAGTGGTCTCCCTTTGTTTAGGGTGCCGTCGCTTGCCTCGTGACTCCATTCTGTGGTGCTTGTGTTGTCCATGCTCATCCAATTCGCTGGTAACAGAGCAGTCGGCGAGGTTGTCTGTCCTCCCCCCCCCCCCTGTTCCGTTTATTTCCGTGAGTGCTGGGAAAGATTGGCTTGTTGGGTTAAATAAAAGAATACCGTGTATTGGGGGGGGGGGGCGCCACCCCACCCGAGGGGGAGGGTCTATTTGCCGATGATAAATCGGAGAGTACGGCTATTTAACAGGAGTCTGGATGACGTGGAGCCCGGGGGATAGCAGGCTCCCCGGGGAGCTAAGTGAGCCAAACGGGGCTTGTAGTCGAGGACAGAAGTCGGGAGGGGAATTTCATTGTTGGGGAGATGGTGTGGTGAATCTGTGGCCGGACTTGGTGAGTGGTGAATCTGTGGCCGGACTTGGTGAGTGGTGAATCTGTGGCCGGACTTGGTGAGTGGTGAATCTGTGGCCGGACTTGGTGAGTGGTGAATCTGTGGCAGGACTCGGTGAGTGGTGAATCTGTGGCCGGACTTGGTGAGTGGTGAATCTGTGGCCGGACTTGGTGAGTGGTGAATCTGTGGCCGGACTTGGTTGTGTGGTGAATCTGTGGCCGGACTTGGTGAGTGGTGAATCTGTTGCCGGACTTGGTGAGTGGTGAATCTGTGGCCGGACTTGGTGAGTGGTGAATCTGTGGCCGGACTTGGTGGTGTGGTGAATCTGTGGCCGGACTTGGTGAGTAGTGTATCTGTTGCAGGACTTGGTGGAGTGGAGAATCTGTGGCAGGACTTGGTGAGTGGTGAATCTGTGGCCTAACTTGGTGAGTGGTGAATCTGTGGCTGGACTTGGTGGAGTGGTGAATATGTGGCAGGACTTGGTGAGTGGTGAATCTGTGGCAGGACTTGGTGGAGTGGTGAATCTGTGGCCGGACTTAGTAGTATTGTAATGAATCTGTGGCCGGACTTGGTGGTATTGTAATGAATCTGTGGCTGGACTTGGTGATATAATCACTCGGTGGCTGGACTAGGTGGTATTGTAATGAATCTGTGGTTGGACTTGGTGGTATTGTAATCAATCTGTGGCTGAACTTGGTGGTATTGTAATGAATCGATGGCTGGACTTGGTGGTATTGTAATGAATCGGTGGCTGGACTTGGTGGTATTGTAATGAATCGTTGGCTTGACTTGGTGGTATTGTAATGAATCTGTTGCTGGACTTGGTGGGATTGTAATGAATCGGTGGCTGAACTTGGTGGTATTGTAATGAATCGGTGGCTGGACTTGGTGGTATTGTAATGAATCGTTGGCTTGACTTGGTGGTATTGTAATGAATCTGTGGCTGGACTTGGTGGTGTTGTAATGAATCGGTGGCTGAACTTGGTGGTATTGTAATGAATCGGTGGCTGGACTTGGTGGTATTGTAATGAATCTTTGGCTTGACTTGGTGGTATTGTAATGAATTGGTGGCTGAACTTGGTGGTATTGTAATGAATCGGTGGCTGGACTTGGTGGTATTGTAATGACTCTGTCGCTGGACTTGGTGGTATTGTAATGAATCTGTGGCTGGACTTGGTGGTATTGTAATGAATCTGTGGCTGAACTTGGTGTGGTGGTGAATTTGTGGCTGGACTTGTTAAAAGGGAGGACATAGTTGTTGAAATTATAGGACATTTGAGTTAAAGGTGTAGGACATACCTGCAGGCTTGAATTGCCTCCATGAAGAAGTCATTAAAAAAAAAATGACATTCGGGGTTCTCATGTTGTGTATGCAGATACAAGTCATCACGACCTATCATCACGATCATCACGAGCTGTCATCACGACCTGTCATCACCACCTGTCATCTTTACATTCATTTGCTTGGAAAATAATAATAATAAATAAATTGCTGGACTGATTCCCCGACAGTTGACAGTGACAGTTGACAGTGACAGTTGACAGTGACAGTTGACAGTGACAGTTAACAGTGACAGTTAACGGTGACAGTTGACAGTGACAGTTGACAGTGACAGTTGATAGTTGACAGTTTACAGTTGACAATTGACAATTGACAGGTGACAGTGACAGTTGACAGTTCACAGTGGAATGTGACAGTTGACAGTGACATTTGTCAGTGACAGTTGTCAGTGACAGTTGTCAGTGACAGTTGTCAGTGACAGTTAACAGTGACATGTGACAGTGATATGTGACAGTTGACAGTGTCAGTTGACAGTGACAGTTGACAGCGACAGTTTACAGTTGACAGTGACAGTTGACAGTGACAGTTGACAGTGACAGTTGATAGTGACAGTTGATAGTGACAGTTGACAGTTTACAGTGACAGTTGACAGTTGACAAATGTAGCTGATGAACGGAACAAATTTGTGAATTTATGAGAATGCGGACATGCGCGAATCGGTGTGCAATTAATTGTTCCCGGGAACTGAATTACGAGTTCCCATATCACAACCACTGAGTGCTTTATATGATGAAGATTTCCACAAAAAGAATTAATTATCATGTTCGTTCCGGACCGGTGGAAATATTGTTCAAGAACAAGCGAAGGTTCGGACAGGGGAGGTAATGACAGTGTCTAGGGAAGATCACTGGAACAGGCTCTTTCAGCTGGGTGGGTCATTTTGTGAATCACGTGACAGATTGGGAGGTGAGGGGGGAGGCGGGCATTATCTCTTACTTCAAACATGAGCAGATCACCTTAACCAGTGGCGTGGAGGCGACACTCGTTTCCTTTATATACAGGGGCGAAACTTTCGGCCCACTGCAATTTTTTTCCTGTTTTTTTTTCCGGTTTTTTTTTCCTTTTTTTTTATGGGGGGGGGGGGGGGGTGGGGCACATTTTTTGCTGGTGTTTTTTCTATTTGTTCTTCGCGGGGGGGGGGGGGGAGGTGCGGCACAAGTTTAACCAACCCCTGGTGGCACTTAACCTTGCTACGCCACTAACCTTAACATTGCGCCCCCTTTGCGTGTAGTGTGTCAATATGGGGAAAGAAGACCTCACAGTACAGATCCAACACTCCACACATCCAATAGCCCACACATCCAATAGCCCACACATCCAATACCCCACAGATCAATACCCTACAGATCCAATACCCCACAGGTCCAATATCCACAGATCCAATACCAGACATATCAAATCCCCCAAAGATCCAATACCCCTCAAATCCAATACTCCAAAGATTCAATATCCCACAGATCCAATACCCCTCAAATCCAATACCCAACAGATCCAATACACCTCAGATCCAATACCCCAAAGATCCAATAGCCCACAGATGCAAAGACCCCACATATCAAAATACCCCACATATCCAAAACCCCACAGATCCAAAAACCCATAGACAATAGCCCACAGATCCAATACCCCAGTAAGGAGAAGAAGATAACTGGTACATGCTCACTTCCTCGGGATGTGTACTTACGGGAAAAGGTCGAGTGATGATGTCGTGAAAAGAACACGAGCACAGATTCGATTATCTTCGCACGTGCCCGTCTGAGCACGAGCTTGATGCGAGCTCTACGTCCCGGAGACCATTTCCTTAATGGCTGGACATATTTGTGTGAATGGGAGAGGTCATCTTAAGCCGTGACCGTATGGTAGGACCTGGTGACCTGGTGCTTCTGTTCAGGGGAACATGAACAAAATAAAATACGCTGGGAGGATAGGATTCGTTTTTATTCTTTATGGGGGGGGGGGGTAAGGTGGGGGGGAATTTATTATTATTTTTTTTTTT
>CAXITT010000007.1:696640-710360 GCA_964033795.1 Lymnaea stagnalis
ACGCCCTCTGGGGCATTTCATGGGAGCCCCCCCCCCCCGAGAAGTGTGATGACGTCATCTAGCCGGAAGCTGAATCTGTCAAATTACTTGAAACCTTTCTCTGGTGCCTGGACAGATCTACACGTCTGCTGCACTGCGTGGCTCTTGCTTGCGGAGCAATACCCAGTGCTCCAGAGCACCGCTTCTTCTAAGATTGGGAGCCAGAGAAGTACGCACTCCCTCATTTAAATTGGAAAAATATTGAAACGTACGGTGTGTTAGAGCCACGAGAGGAGAGGAGGGGAGGGGGGATCGCGGGCCAAGTACCCCTGGCCTTGGAAGGGTGGTGTGGAGCGGGCAGTCCCGCCAATGAGCGCCCCGTTTTCTTCTTTAATAGCGGGGCGGAATTGTAGGGAAAACGTAGTTTTGTTCATAAGGGAAGCCTCAAAACTCGTGCCCCCCTCCCCTAGGGCGGCACTTACCCTAGCTACGTCACTCGCTAGGTAAAGTACGTTTCTCAGAGCTTAAGCGTAAGAATAAAAGGAATGTCACCTAAATCTAGGCCTAATAGCCAAGCTCGGGCACTGGTGAACCAATTTTGGACAGATATAAGTGGATATTGGAGATTCAAAGAATAGTTCTGTCAAAGTCAAAGCAAGTGATACGGTCATTTGTAGAGCGTTTTCTTACCATGGCTGGATGGACATACTGCTGATGGATGGCGCAGGCAAGAAGTATGCTTCCCAAATAGATAAGGGATGGGGAGAGGTGAACCAATAACCCCCACCGCTTGATGCGCCTCTTGTGACTTTGAACAGTTTTAAACTAGTTGTCAAAACAAGAAAAACACACGGGTGTTTTCATAGGCGGATTTTTAGGGGCAAGCTCCTACCCCATACCTACCCCTTTCTCCACAGCTTAGACATTGAGATCTTAAACCCAGTCTTGTGATCTAGACGGTGTCCATGTTGAATTATGTCAACGTTATAAGGACACTCCATCGTGCCTAAACGCATCCAAGAGGCCATACTTTCTTTTTTTTTTGTTCTTAAGACTTTGGGATTTCCCGTTGACGTCTTCAGCCCGTGAACACATGTGTCCAATGACGTCATTGGTCTTGAGCAAGTTAATTTGATCTATTTATATGTGCATACAATTCTATTTTTAACCCAACCAGCGGAGAATCCCGAAAATAAAAAAAAAAATATATACTTGGCTTATTGTGATTTAATTACTGGCCAATTAGCGAAGGGAATGGAGCCAGAACGATCAATACATTGATCGGGGGTCCTCAAAATATGGAAGAAGAAGAATGTGTTGGAAGTCGTTCTTTGATTTGGAAGGAAGGTCACATGACCTTTTAGGTCTTACTTTTTTTTTCTCTGAAAGCTCATGTCTTGTGTAGACGCCAATAGAGGGGAGGGGGGTTGGTGGAATGGGGAAGGGACAGACATTAACTCATTGTTGGTAGTTGTGGGGGGGGGGGGGGGGGGGTAGGGGGAAGGGGTATCGGGCTTTCTTTGCTTTGAGCATCTCTTAACACATATTTAAATCGGCCTCAGCTAATATTATTATAGGAGTCGGCTGTCTAACCGGGCCAAGTCGGCTGTCTAACCGGGCCAAGTCGGCTGTCTAACCGGGCCAAGTCGGCTGTCTAACCGGGCCAACCGCAGTAGAGTATTTAGGTCATAAGAGGAGGTAGGCACTGAGGGGAGGTAGGCACTGAGTGGAGGTAGGCACTGAGTGGAGGTAGGCACTGAGTGGAGGTAGGCACTGGGTGGAGGTAGGCACTGAGTGGAGGTATGCACTGGGTGGAGGTAGGCACTGGGTGGAGGTAGGCACTGAGTGGAGGTAGGCACTGGGAGGGGGGGTGAAGCACTGCCTTGGACCTATTTAAGATATACAAAGATATGTGAACAATAGATTTGTGAACAGTAGATTTGTGAACAATAGATTTTTTAAAAGTATATTTGTGAACAGTAGATTTGTGAACAATAGATTTGTGAACAATAGATTTGTGAACAATAGATTTGTGAAAAGTAGATTTGTGAACAGTAGATTTGTGAACAATAGATTTGTGAACAATAGATGTGTGAACAATAGATTTGTGAACAATAGATTTGTGAACAATAGATTTGTGAACAATAGATTTGTGAACAGTAGATTTGTGAACAATAGATTTGTGAACAATAGATGTGTGAACAATAGATTTGTGAACAATAGATTTGTGAACAATAGATTTGTGATCAATAGATTTGTGAACAATAGATTTGTGAACAATAGATTTGTGAAGCCTTTTACTCTATTATATGAACATATTGTTTTTCTTGACTGTCGCTTTCTCGTGTTTGCCGATATTTGTCGATTTCTCCAAAGTTTATGGTTACGCCCCTGAGCCATGTTTCACGCCTGTCCATAGTCTATGGTTACGCCCCTGAGCCATGTTTCACGCCTGTCCATAGTCTATGGTTACGCCCCTGAGCCATGTTTCCCCCGTTTGTCCAAAGTGTATGGTTACGCCCCTGAGCCATGTTTCCCCCGTTTGTCCAAAGTTTATGGTTACCCCCCTGAGCCATGTTTCCCCCGTTTGTCCAAAGTTTATGGTTACCCCCCTGAGCCATGTTTCCCTCACGTACAGAGGTTATGGTTACGCCCCTGCCTGTCGGTATGTACACGCCACTGAGAGACTGTTTCTGCTGACCGTTTCTACCAACTATTGTTCATCATTACAGAGTGCCCCTGTCGCCAGGGCGTCCTATGCCTGGGTTAGTCCCAGTGCGTGAGGGACATCTGGTTTATTTTCCATCTTACCAGATGGTTCTCAAAATCTGTAAATATGGAATAGATCAGTGGTACTCAAATATCTAAATATCGGCTCGTTCAGTGAAGTTCAAATTCCCAATACACAAGTCTTTTTAGCGGGTCTCAATGCTACAAAACATCAGATTAGTTAATGGTGATCAAATTACTAAACATGATTCATTCAGAGGGGCTCAAACCTCCGTATGTTTGCCAGTTCAGCGGTGATTCAATCTGTTAGCCTTGGGTCAATTAGTGGTTCTCGAATTGAAAAAAAAAAAAAAAATGGGGAGATCAGTGTTGCTCCATTATGTAAACATCGAAGTTTTCAGTGGCTCTCAATTTTCGACAAATCATGGGCCCCATTAGTTCCCTAACGATAAGCGGCAATCACATGTTCAAGTAATGTCCCATTTGGCTTATGAACAAGTTAGTCTTTAGCCTAAGTTACTGTTGTCATTGACACGAGAATATAAGCAACGGCCATCTTTACACTTTTGACATACAAACCAAACCAAACCAAACTGGCATTCAGATAGTTTTCATTCAAGCGCGAAGTACTTGTAAAATGACTGCTATGGTCCGTGTGACGTCACTGAAGGTACCTGTCATTAGTTTTGCACGGTGACGATAAGAGATACGACTCCTCATTATTTAATTGTCTACCATTTATGGCATCCCTCCCCCCTCCCAACCTTTCACTACACGATAGTCACACACTGCCCACCCCCCCTCCCCGCCCCCACAACGGTAACTCGCCCTGGATCTTACAGGTTATCCTACTTAGTCATCTCCCTTTCCATTCCGAGCTATCGACTTCAAGTCTGCCCCCAAGAGCCCAAGGACCGGAAGTAAGTGGGATTGGGAGGGGGCAGGGGGGTGGGGCGGGTAACAGTGGCGCCCTGGTCTAAGGGGATCGTGGAGAAAAATTGAATGAAAAAGGTCGGGCATTTCCTGAGATGTTTATAGTATCATAGGTGAGCGGTCACTTGACTGTGTGACCACTGACCCCCAAACCATTGTCCTGATGAGCGGTCACTTGACTGTGTGGCCACTGACCCCCAAGCCCCTGTCCTGATGAGCGGTCACTTGACTGTGTGGCCACTGACCCCCAAGCCATTGTCCTGATGAGCGGTCACTTGACTGTGTGACCACTGACCCCCAAGCCATTGTCCTGATGAGCGGTCACTTGACTGTGTGGCCACTGACCCCCAAGCCATTGTCCTGATGAGCGGTCACTTGACTGTGTGACCACTGACCCCCAAGCCATTGTCCCGATGAGCGGTCACTTGACTGTGTGACCACTGACCCCCAAGCCCCTGTCCTGGTCGTCGTATGAGCAGTGCCGCCGAGACCGGAAGGTGTGTAAAAATGTATTGAGATCTGGGAATAGATAACGGCCACCCCCCGGGGGGGGGGAGGGGGGCGCCTCCATGTCACACAGTGGTGTAAAAGCATAAGCCAGCGGTGCACAGAGAAAGAGAAAATAATGATGCCAACAGCAGTCAGCAGTGGAGACATGTAAGGGCGTCAAAATCCCCACGGAGGGGGGGGGGTCACATAGACCGGGAAAGTCCGATAGACCATCATCCATCCATCCATCCCTGTGGCGCTACAGGCTATTTAGGACTTTGGCCTGCCTCACTACTTCCTTCCACTCAAACCTAATTGATGCTTTTCTTTTCCATGCTTCGATTCCCAGCTGCTGTAGATCTTTCCCCACATCATCCAACCATCTAAGCCGTTTTCCTTGTGGGTTTTGGTGGTGCCCCCTCCTCACTTCTCTCTTATATAGAACGGTTGGGGGGGTCCTATAGTCGGGGTTGGAGGGGCGGCGAGATAAGGTCAAGGTTAAATGGCATGAATGACGCCACGTAAGTTCTGGGCTTCAATGTTGATATCATCATTCAAGAGAAATCTCATGTTGAAACCTGGATTAAATGTTGATATTTTATAATTCAAGAGAAATCTCATGTTGAAACCTGGATTAAATGTTGATATCATCATTCAAGAGAAATCTCATGTTGAAACCCGGATTAAATGTTGATATTCTATCATTCAAGAGAAATCTCATGTTGAAACCCGGATTAAATGTTGATATTTTATCATTCAAAAGAAATATCATGTTGAAACATTGATTAAATTTTGATGTTTTATCATTCAAGAGAAATCCCAGGTTGAAACCTGGATTAAATGTTGATATCATCATTCAAGAGAAATCTCATGTTGAAACCCGGATTAAATGTTGATATTTTATCATTCAAGAGAAATCTCATGTTGAAACATGGATTAAATTTTGATGTTTTATCATTCAAGAGAAATCTCATGTTGAAACATGGATTAAATTTTGATGTTTTATCATTCAAGAGAAATCTCATGTTGAAACCTGCACTCCAAACACATCTATTTAAATTAGACTACCCTGACTGATTCCCCTCCTCTGACCGATAAACGATCTTGCTGGCTGCCGTCCATGGTTTGCCTTGTAAAAGTTATGGGGTGGGGTGGGTGAATATGCATTGCTGTTCTTTATTTCATAAATGTATTTTATTTTAATGTCATGATTATGTCTCTTTTGATACAATTTTTATGTACAGCGCGGTGACCCCAGCCCTAGGCTGGGGTACCGCGCTATACAAGACCTCTTATTATTATTATTATTATTATTCACGACCGATGCTCGTCATCTCTAACCTTTACCACGTGACCCCCCCCCTCCCCCCCCCCAACACTAATAAACCGACAACATGTTCGATGTACCCAGAAGTTTCGCTGTATCTCCAACGTCTCTCCCTTGCAGACAAGAGGGGCACCTCTGTCAAGTAGAGCATTTATTGAGGTCAACGACATGTCTTCAACAGACGTAGTAGACAGAAAAGAATGGCTGATTAAAACTCAAAATTGTCATCATTTTTTGTTTACCGCAAGTATTGGTGACGAAACACACACTAACCTATGACGTCATTTTCATATTCCGAACTTAAGTGTTGGTGGCTTTGAATTATATCGGACATAGAGTGAGTCGCCAAACACACAAACAAACACACAAAGAAACAAACACACAAAACACCAGATAATCAAACGAAATCTTACAAAACTGGACCAAAAGCCAGACCAAAAACTGGACCGACCCGTTGGGAGACAGGAAATGATAAGACCACAGTGTGAGAACCGCTCATCCAATAAAAGGAGAGTAGGGCCGGCGCGTAAGACGGACAGGAAGCGAGACGTTTGGGAGCAGGCCCGTCAATAGTAGCACCTTTGACCGCTTCCTCAAATACGCCGGCCACTGTCCACTCTAAGCCAATTTCCTATCTGCTGGTGACCAGGAGTGAGATTTATCAGGTCAGATTGTCGACATGGACGCAACTCTGGCCTCAGGTATGCTCTCCTATGTACGCAACTCTTGTCTCTGGTATGTTCTCCCAAGGACGCAACTCTGGCCTCAGGTATGCTCTCCCAAGGACGCAACTCTGGCCAATGGTATGCTCTCCCATGGACGCAACTCTGGCCTCAGGTATGCTCTCCTATGTACTCAACTCTGGCCAATGGTATGCTCTCCTATGTACTCAACTCTGGCCTCAGGTATGCTCTCCTATGTACGCAACTCTTGTCTCTGGTATGTTCTCCCAAGGACGCAACTCTGGCCTCAGGTATGCTCTCCCATGGACGCAACTCTGGCCTCAGGTATGCTCTCCTATGTACTCAACTCTGGCCAATGGTATGCTCTCCTATGTACTCAACTCTGGCCAATGGTATGCTCTCCCATGGACGCAACTCTGGCCTCTGGTATGCTCTCCTATGTACTCAACTCTGGCCTCTGGTATGCTCTCCTATGTACTCAACTCTGGCCAATGGTATGCTCTCCCATGTACGCAACTCTGGCCAATGGTATGCTCTCCTATGTACGCAACTCTGGCCTCTGGTATGCTCTCCCATGTACGCAACTCTGGCCAATGGTATGCTCTCCTATGTACGCAACTCTGGCCTCTGGTATGCTCTCCTATGTACGCAACTCTGGCCAATGGTATGCTCTCCTATGTACGCAACTCTGGCCTCTGGTATGCTCTCCCATGGACGCAACTCTGGCCTCTGGTATGCTCTCCCATGTACTCAACTCTGGCCAATGGTATGCTCTCCTATGTACGCAACTCTGGCCTCAGGTATGCTCTCCTATGGACGCAACTCTGGCCTCTGGTAGACACGAGTTGTCTGTTTTTCCTGTCTTTCTATCACACAAGATTCCATCGTGGAAGATTTCTGTTGACCCTGGATCGGGTAGATCTCGTAAACGTCAAATATTTCAAGACATCCAACCCGCTTTCACCCCCCTTGGCACCCCAAACACCACTTGCTAACCCGCGAACCGCTCCCACCCCCTTGGCACCCCCACGAACACCACTTGCGCAGCCCTGCTCCCCCTCACACCCCCACACCCCTCACAGGATTGACTTCTCAGTTGCTAAAATTAAATAAATTGCTCTACGGCGACGGACTCCAGAAAGTAAAAATTGTGCGTTGTATTAGTCGTGCTCTCTGTGATTCCTCTTTACCTCCAAGTACACTCTCTGTAAAGGCCCCATCGTTCCCAGAGCCAAATAGATCTTATTCTTGCATTCTTTTCGTCACTTCCTTAGACATCTGTTTTTAAAACTACAGCGGTGCATGCCCCTGAAACACATGTTTTCTTAATCGGAAGATGAAATCCATAGGTTTCAACTACGTCACCGTCTCATAACCAGGGGTTCCCTCACTAGGGCTTCTCACCTCATGAGAGGACAGGCCTGCAAAAAAGGATAAGTTGTCATCTCTCTCACTGCTGTAGTTGGGATGGCTGTGTGGTACCGCTTCATGTTTATGGTTCTACTCAGACTACCACTCACAAAGTCGTGGTGCCTCCTTTATAAACTATGTTTTGTTGTATGTAGTTCTTGTATGTTGTTGTTGTTGTTGTTGTTGTTGTTGTTTTAAATTGGAGATGCCCATCTTAAACGATCGTACTATCGGCCAACGAATAACATTGTTATCTTCATTGTTATCTTCATTGTTATCTTCATTGTTATCTTCATTGTTATCTTCCTTGTTATCTTCATTGTTATCTTCATTGTTATCTTCACTGTTATCTTCACTGTTATCTTCACCGTTATCATTACCGTTATCTTCACTGTTATCTTCACTGTTATCTCCACTGTTATCTCCACTGTTATCTCCACTGTTATCTCCACTGTTATCTCCACTGTTATCTCCACTGTTATCTCCACTGTTATCTCCACTGTTATCTCCACTGTTATCTCCACAGTTATCTTCACTGTTATCTTCACTGTTATCTTCACTGTTATCTCCACTGTTATCTCCACTGTTATCTCCACTGTTATCTCCACTGTTCTCCACTGTTATCTCCACTGTTCTCTTCACTGTTATCTCCACTGTTATCTCCACTGTTATCTCCACTGTTATCTTCACTGTTATCTTCACTGTTATCTTCACTGTTATCTTCACTGTTATCTTCACTGTTATCTTCACTGTTATCTTCACTTTTATCTTCTCTGTTATCTTCTCTGTTATCTTCACTGTTATCTTCACTGTTATCTTCACTGTTATCTTCACTGTTATCTTCACTGTTATCTTCACTGTTACCTTCACTGTTACCTTCACTGCTACCTTCACTGTTACCTTCACTGTTACCTTCACTGTTACCTTCAATGTTATGTCCACTGTTATCTCCACTGTTATCTCAACTATTATCTCCACTGTTATCTCCACTGTTATCTCCACTGTTATCTTCACTGTTATCTTCACTGTTATCTTCATCTACTTTCGTCTTCTTTGTAAATTTTAATCGTTGTATTTCTTTGTGTCGTAAGTCTTCTGTGGAGCTTTCCAAGAATGTGTTGTCGTGATCAGACTGAAGGCTGATGGAGCTTTCCAAGAATGTGTTGTCGTCATCAGACTGAAGGTGAAGGCTGATCAAAGGAAATCTCCGATTCTGGTTTCTGTGTTACTTTATTTCTTCCGGAAATTCTCCTGGCTCCGCCCCGACTCCGTGACCATGGTAACAAGAATTCGACCAAAAGAGACCGACTATTTGATATCGATTACTATAGCTTATTATTGGTTTGTTTACTTCATACTTATTCAAGATGGACAATGGTGGGTTGGGGGGTGGGGGGGGGAGATTATGGCACGTGGGGTGGTGAGGGGGAGGGGCGTAAGGACATACCCGATAAGGCTTCCAGCAAGCTAAATATGTGCGTGGTGCCGCTAATTGGTTTGACGGCAAGAAGTGTGGCGTTACAGTTTCTTCTTCTTCATTTCTTTAGTACCCCTACCAGGTAGAAGTTGGTGACATCTGGGCAAAGAGATTAGCGTGCGTGAGATTATCTGATTAGTCGCGTTTAAAAGCGAGAGTAACGTGATGATAGGATTATGGTCAGATCAGTAGATGGTAGGATTATAGACAGATGAGTAGATGGTAGGGTTATAGTCAGATGAGTAGATGGTAGGATTATATTCAGATGAGTAGATGGTATGATTATATTCAGATGAGTAGATGGGAGGATTATAGTCAGATGAGTAGATGGTAGGATTATAGTCAGATGAGTAGATGGTAGGATTATAGTCAGATGAGTAGATGGTAGGATTATGGTCAGATGAGTAGATGGTAGGATTATAGTCTGATGAGTAGATGGTAGGATTATAGTCTGATGAGTAGATGGTAGGATTATAGTCTGATGAGTAGATGGTAGGATTATAGTCAGATGAGTAGATGATATTATTAAAGTCACGTTAATAGAAGGCATGATTATAGTAATATTTATAGATGGTAATACTATATTCAGATTTATATATACTCATTGATCAGTATATGTGGTATGTTTACAAAAAACTATTTGACTTTTACATCGTATAATGGTAGGATTATAGTCACGCTGGTATATATTGAATCATAGAGTGTATGGATTGTAGTCATATTTGTAGATAGTGAATCATAGAATGTAGGATTATAGTCACATTGGTACATGCTGAATCATAGAATGCATGGTCATAGTCATATTTGTAGATAGTGAATAATAGAGTATGATTATAGTAGGACTTTGCTTATAAGTGTGATATTCTAGTCCCATTCATAGTTGGTATGAAGTTTACCTATACAGGACTCAATATTTTTAATACGATTATGCTATTTTTATGAGCATGGTGTATTTATGATTATAGTTGACCGATAGAATAAGATAAGATATTTATAATTTATTTTTGGTATAGCTACACTTTTAAATTGGTATGCATAAAGCTGACTAATAGATGATACACTGTCTACCAAGCTGACTTATAGATGATACACTGTCTACCAAGCTGACTAATAGATGATACACTGTCTACAAAACTGACTAATAGATGATACACTGTCTACCAAGCTGACTAATAGATGATACACTGTCTACCAAGCTGACTAATAGATGATACACTGTCTACAAAACTGACTAATAGATGATACACTGTCTACCAAGCTGACTAATAGATGATACACTGTCTACAAAACTGACTAATAGATGATACACTGTCTACAAAACTGACTAATAGATGATACACTGTCTACAAAATTGACCTGCACTTTGACTTACTACATGATGCGTGTATTATTTCATTGATAGACAATACGTTTGTAGATATCATTGGAATTGACAACCTAGAGTGCATTAACAATTATATGAGAAATACATCAAAAGTTTATGAAAAGTTCATAGAAGTACATGAGAATTACATGAAAAGCACATGAGAGAGACACAGAGAGACAGAAATAGAGAAAGAGACAGAAATAGAGAAAGAGACATAGAGAGACACAGAGAACAAATTACAATGAGACAGAAATAGAGAGAGACACAGAGAGAGACACAAAGAGAGAGACACACACAGAGGGAGAGAGAGAGAGAGAGATAGAGATACAATGAGACAGAAATAGAGAGAGAGAGAAAGAGAGATAAAGAGAGATGGGGAGGGGTGTAAGAAAACAAAAAAATATCATCTTTCATAAGACTGCGTGTTCCGGTTCCGCTGACGTCACTTCCAGTTCCGTTTTAATCGCCCTGGGGAAATCCCCTCTGGCCTTCGGGCCCCGGGCAAGGTGATGGTGCGTGTGAGTAGAGGTGACAGGAGAAATATTACACGCTGCGTGGACCAGCCACTTGACTTGACACACAAAATATTAAAGCCCCCCCCCCCTTCCACCCTCCTCTAGCCTTCAGGCACTTTCTCTCTCTCTTTCACCCCCCCCCCCACCTCTCTCATCCGTTAGGCGGACTACAGAGCTGAGCTACAGAGGAAATCTTCGGCTATTTTCTGTTAGGCTATTTCTCATTATATTTGTTCTTCATTTTACTCTGTTATTGTATTGTTGCAATTGTTATGTAAGAATTGTTGTATTCTTACGTAGGAATTGTTGTATTCTCACGTAGGAATTGTTTTGGCTGGTATCGAATTTTAAAAAGCTGGAGGAAGAATGAGTAGACGGCACACCTACACACCCACACACACGTTCGGCGCACCAGATACAAGGACGCTGGTGCGAGGACCACAAAATAAACTTGACCAGGTCCTGACGTCACGAACAAAGTGACAGCTGGTCGGGGTGCCATCAGGCATAGAAGGGGTGGGGGCGGAGGCATGCCCCACTAGATCTAGGCGCAGGAAGGGGATGCGGAGGGGGCTGTCAGCCCCCGGGTGGCGCCCTTTTCTTGATACAGAGGGTGGTCATCAATGTTCCCTCTAAGGTTTGCTGGTTCGTGTGCAAAATCATACAGTTGTGTGCAAAGTTTTACAGCATCACATTTTTCGTGTGCAAAAAATTTTTACAGACAAAACAGAAACACACACTTCCATGGAAATTTGCTGCGCGGTACTCAGACCTGCTGCGGTGGTCATTCTGGTCAACTGCAGAGTTTTTTGGTTAGTGGAAGGGTGCAGCATAATTCTTATTCCGCCCCGGGTGTCACTCACCCAAGCTACGCCCCTGACCCTTACATCAAGACACTGGAAGCTACGCTCCAACGCTTTTAGTTTGATTGACAGAAAACAAATTTACACCTGTTTACCCCCCATACCCACATACCCCCAAAAACATATACACTTTACTTTGTGACTCCAATAGTTTTGATGATATCTGTGCGTCAGGGACGTACTGGCCCACGATGACGCGACGAGCATTCGTCATGGGCCTTTTTGGGCAGTTATTACAATCTCCGGGGTGGGGGGGGGCCTCCGGGCCTTTCTTACCCCACCGTTCGTCACGGGTTTCCATGTGCCAGCTCGTGCTGCCTGGCTGGGCGCAGCTTGTCAGGTCAATTCTATCAATCTAAATATGTCATCTCATACGATAATATTGCAATTCTATGAATCTAATATGTCATCTCATACGATAATATTGCAACTCTATGAATCTAATATGTCATCTCATACGATAATATTGCAATTCTATGAATCTAATATGTCATCTCATACGATAATATTGCAATTCTATGAATCTAATATGTCATCTCATACGATAATATTGCAATTCTATGAATCTAATATGTCATCTCATACGATAATATTGCAATTCTATGAATCTAATATGTTATCTCATACGATAATATAGCAATTCTATGAATCGAATATGTCCTCTCATAAGATAATATAGCAATTCTATGAATCTAATATAACATATATAATGTAATCATATAATCTAATCATATAATCTAATCTATTTGGAAACACCTTACCTACGTAACACTCGATGTTTATATTTTCGATATTAAAAATAATATTTTTTTTTAAATTAAGGAGACTTAATTAGTATTAATTAATAATTCTTTGGCATCGCATCATGAACAGAGGTGGGTTCAAAGCACTTCTGTAGGTCCAAGCGTGCAGGTATTCGCCTTATGGCACTTCTGTAAGTCAAAGATTGCAGGTATTCGCCTTATGGCACTTCTGTAAGTAAGAGTGCAGGTATTTGCCTTGTGGCGTACAAGTCGACTAACACATCATTTGTCATGTTCTCTCCCTCCTCCACCACCATGTTCAGAAACAGGGAGGTCTCCTTATCTTCCACATCAGCCCTGGGCGCAACGGCGAGGTATGACGTCATCAGAAATGCAACGCTTTCGCTCTTACTCCAAATTATTATTTATTTGTACATGTTTAGAGCTAGAACAAATATGTCTGTACACCACAATTACAATTCATAGTATTATAATTATTGGTCATTATATTTTAGCAATGTTTCTTAACCTGGGACTCAATTCAGTTTTGTTAGGCTCAGACATGACATGACATGACATGACAATGACTAGCCACGAAACCGTTGATTGGCAGTGGCAGATCATGATAAGTAATTGTGTAAAACGAAGTCCCATTCAGTGTCGGCTCCTGGACGAATTGTCCCACTTTCTCTTTTACCACTTAGAGTGTGGTTGATTAGAAGAAAATCATTTTTTTTAAAAACTTTTCAATCCTAGGTGAGTTCCCCGGTGAACACCTTTTCCATTTGATAGAGATCCGCCGCTGAGAAAACACACGTGTTATTGGGTATATGTTAAGAAACATTGTTAAAAATTGTTCTTCTAGTTCTTTCTTTCTTTTTGGATTATAAGAAAATGCATTTTTGAGTGTCCTAGATATCGTAGCCAGCCATTGCTTGATGTTAGCCACACAGACACAACTCTACACCACACAGAACTAATGAATACGTCAATTGTGGCCAGATTTCACTGTGTGGATCGCTCAATTTGATCTCAGTGCACTCTATATTTGTATACGCTGTTATAGATTTATTATCATTAAACACCCCCCCCCCCAAATCCCCCAATAACAACCATTTTTTTAACCGCCTCGGCCAAGCCTTCGGCTTGTTTGGCGTAACTGAGCCCCCATTATAGGGACGACTTTCCCTCCTTCACCTTCCTCC
>CAXITT010000007.1:710843-787351 GCA_964033795.1 Lymnaea stagnalis
GCCCCGCCCACCCACTCCATTCAGCCCCGCCCACCCACTCCATTCAGCCCCGCCCACCCACTCCATACAGCCCCGCCCACCCACTCCATTCAGCCCCGCCCACCCACTCCATATCGCCACGCCCACCCACTCCATTATAGCATTCGGACTCGCGTGTTAAGGCTCACAACAAAATAACTTAATATTATGGAAGGTGGGGAGCGGGGGCGGAGGGGGGGTGTATGTGATGGTTTTTGAACACTTTGTAGCGCTGATGGTACAGGTATTTCACTGCAGAGGGTAGGATCTATGAACTAAAATTTAAAATGGTTAGACTCAGATAGATCAACCAACATGGAGTATATATATTTCAACTTCTGAAATTCAACTATGACATTTTCTCAAATCCCATTCATTGGAAACCCCCAATATTATGACTCTAATATTTTATCCACCACCCCCCCCCCCCCATTTTTCGTCTGTGTCAGGAGTGGTCATTAATGTAAGCACCGCGGGGGGGGTGGGGGGTGCTGTCCGGAATTTCAACTTCTGGAATTCAACTATGACATTTTCTCAAATCCCATTCATTGGAAACCCCCAATATTATGACCCTAATATTTTATCCACCACCCCCCCCCCCCCATTTTTCGTCTGTGTCAGGAGTGGTCATTAATGTAAGCACCGCTGGGGGGGTGGGTGGTGCTGTCCGGTGTGATGTCACTGGCCTGCCTGCTGTAGGCAAGCACGGTGTGTGTGTGTTGCATGTCAGGCTGGTTACCTTAAACGAACTGAATACTATCAACCTTGTTCCAGGCTTCCCGCTCCTGGATCAGCGATCACGTGATGAGTGTAGTGACCATGTGAATCATAGGATAGATAATATAGTGAGTTAAGTGACCAAATAATCAAAGAGTATTTAGATCAGGAGTGGTGTTCTAGTTTTATTTGGTTTAGCTAGTGCCAAACATGGACGACGGCCTGCTTTCTAAATAGATCTATAGATCTAGAGCATTTTCAAAATAGATCTATAGATCTAGAGCATTTTCAAAATAGATCTATAGATCTAGAGCATTTTCAAAATAGATCTATAGATCTAGAGCATTTTCTAAACAGATCTATAGATCTAGAGCATTTTCAAAATTAATTTCCATTTTGACCCGGCTACTAAATTTCTAGACTATCCAAAAATGACTTTGTAGGAAATCCTAAAATAACTTTGTAGGAAATCCTAAAATAACTTTGCAGTAAATCCTAAAATAACTTTGTAGGAAATCCTAAAATAGGGTTGCAGGAAATCCTAAAATAACTTTTTGGGGAAATCCTAAAATAACTTTGTAGGAAATCCTAAAATAACTTTGTAGGAAATCCTAAAATAACTTTGTAGGAAATCCTAAAATAACTTTGTAGGAAATCCTAAAATAACTTTGCAGGAAATCCTAAAATAACTTTGCAGGAAATCCTAAAATAACTTCTCTTGGAGCAAAAAAAAAAAAAAATCCTAGCCCCGCATATCACACTTGACAATTGACGTAATTTTAATGACATTCTTCACTGGTGTGCACTTTTGTGGTGCCCATTTTATGGGGCTTACCATGAATTTTGACCTTGTAATGACTTGAAACACACACACACACATTTTCTTACTTTTTTAACATTACATTTCTTTATTTCTTTTTTTTTTTTCTTTATTTTTTTTGTTACTGGTGACATTGAAGTTCTTCCAACCTTGACACCACCACAAAAACCATTTTTATATTCAAACACATTGTCTGTCTTATAGTTCAACTAATTGTCTGTCTTATAGTTCAACTAATTGTATGTCTTATAATGAATAATGCTCTCGCTTACACAATATTTTAAAAAAAAAGTATTTCCTCTTACAAAAATGACTTTATACCTTGAATAAATCTCTCATTTCAGAAGCACTAAGAAATCGCGAAAAAAACAAGGAATTCTCCCTCGGTAGAGTATTACTTGCAGAAAATAAAAATAAAACACCTTATTAATATATATATATATATATATATATATATATAGATTTAATTATTCAGCGCTGAAATGAATTAGAGTACTGATATATCCGATCAAATATTTTAACCAGAAATTTAGACTTGATGCCATTAGTCCAACCTTTTCCGAATGCTAACAATGGCCTATATCATATATATATACTCTTCTAACAATGTGTCCACAAATATGTAGCTTATTCATAGACATGTGAAATATCAGACTTCTGCTTTCATGTACCAAGAGCACGCCCCTCCACGCCCCTTCATTTACGCACAAATAATCAACAGAAGTTTTCCACTCAAACCATTTTATCATTATTATTTTATCATTATTATTTTATCATTATTATTTTATCATTATTATTTTATTATTATTTTATCATTATTATTTTATTATTATTATTTTATCATTATTATTTTATCATTATTATTTTATCATTATTATTTTATTATTATTATTTTATCATTATTATTTTATTATGATTATTTTATCATTATTTTATCATTATTATTTTATTATTATTATTTTATTATTATTATTTTATTATTATTATTTTATCATTATTATTTTTGAACAGGACCTAAGCCAAGGCCGTTGTTGGAATTTTTAAGAGCCTCATTCCATGTAGCTTTAAATAAAGCAATTACATGAAATGTAGCTTAAATAAAGCAATTACATGAAATGTAGCTTAAATAAAGCAATTACATGAAATGTAGCTTAAATAAAGCAATTACATGAAATGTAGCTTAAATAAAGCAATTATTACATGAAAAGTAGCTTAAATAAAGCAATATAATAAATGAAGCTTAAATTTAAAGGATTTATATGAAATATAGCTTAAATAAAGCAATTATATGAATAAATTAATAGGGAATTGTCTTCGTAGAAATGTACTTGTTGGTGAGAGTACTCCATTGATGAATGAGTTGAGTCAGCGGCGGATCGTCTCTCTTTCTTTGTTTTATGAACAGCTGTAAACTAGTAATTATGAAACCATTGAACCATGTCTCCGGCCCTGACTGACTAGGCAGGCCAATCACAGCACGACATGACGAAGTCTTGTATACATAGTTTGGTAGGATTTCCTATTTGAAACAGGTCAGTGGTTCCCAACCTATTCTCCCGCGGAGTCCTTGCACTTATCAAGGGCTACAGGGGCGGCACCAACACACCTTTTTAAAAAAAAATTGAAATAATTAATTTGTAAGACATAAGCTCAGGGACTCCCACACAGATATTGATCCGCGAGTCAAAAGGGTTAGGTACCACTGACCTAGATAAAAGTATATATTCATACTTCAATAAATGTTACAATGTAAATCATGTTTGACCGTTGAACGTGACATGAACAATTTAGTCTTTGAGCTTGTCTGTGTCTCTGCTCCACAGGACTGACGACCGGAAACCCACCCTTCAGGGGCAGCCACTCTCGTTAGTACATTCGTGTTATATGTCGCATTACATCTGTTCACACACACAAATCTTCCACCAAATACCAATGAAGAATGCCATCATCAATCGATCACATCACATGGCATTGATGGCATCAATCGATCACATCACATGGCATTGATGACATCAATCGATCACATCACATGGCATTGATGACATCAATCGATCACATCACATGGCATTGATGACATCAATCGATCACATCACATGGCATTGATGACATCAATCGATCACATCACATGGCATTGATGACATCAATCGATCACATCACATGGCATTGATGACATCAATCGATCACATCACATGGCATTGATGACATCAATCGATCACATCACATGGCATTGATGACATCAATCGATCACATCACATGGCATTGATGACATCAATCGATCACATCACATGGCATTGATGACATCAATCGATCACATCACATGGCATTGATGACATCAATCGATCACATCACATGGCATTGATGACATCAATCGATCACATCACATGGCATTGATGACATCAATCGATCACATCACATGGCATTGATGACANGGGTCGGGACAAATTTTGTGTTCACCCCTGCCCAACAAAAAGGGGAGCGTATGACCGAAAATGCCGCCCCTCAATATAAAATGCCCCCTGGTGCGGACTACCCCTCCCCCCCCCCTGCCAATGGTTCCATCATTCTTTAAGGCCGTTCATAAAGTAGGTCACGCTATTTTTGGACAATGTTTACTTCCCTCCTGCCACCACCATCTCTCATTAAATCAGACTTCCACTCCCCCCACCCCCACAAGCTCCCGTCAAGTACGTCACACTTTGCAACTAACAGTTTTAAAGGGAAAAAAAACGAATTAAAATTAAATCTACAACACACTTCACTGTTGACTTTAGACAAATGACGTCATCTTTTTGTTAGAATACATCTATCACAACATAACTTTCGCCATCACTGTCAATTACAAGTTTTATATGTATGATTGAAATATAAATAAATACAATGTGTGAAGTCCCACAAGATCCCCCCCCCCTTTTTTTTTCTCCAATCTTGTCACAAACTGTCACACTTTCTTAGCCCCGCCGCCCCCCCCCCAACCGGGAGCGTGACATAGTCGAAAACCATCACTGACAATTACAAGTTTTATATGTATGATTGAAATATAAATAAATACAATGTGTGAAGTCCCACAAGATCCCCCCCCCTTTTTTTTTCTCCAATCTTGTCACAAACTGTCACACTTTCTTAGCCCCGCCGCCCCCCCCCAACCGGGAGCGTGACATAGTCGAAAGACCGCACCTTATCTGGCTTACTCCTTTTGGTTTGATGCTTATCATCGTGATACTAGTCGAGAGATAACAAGTTCTATGGATAGACGGAATGTTTCCATCAAATGGGAATAGAGGACACATTTTAAAACATATGAGCATGGTGGTGCGTTCATTCTTTTAGCATTTTTTGTAGATAGATGCAACATTCCATCCGTTTGAGAACCGTTAAATTCAACGCCATCATCCCAATGTAGCAATGTTACCAAGGTGATGTTCATTCAGACCATTAAAAATTTTTTTTTTAAAAATAATAATAATAAAGTGTATTTCAAAAACACGCTTCATCCCCCCAAAATACATTGCCTGTATTAAGATTTTTGGTTTATGTTTTATATTATTACTCTAACCCTGGGCTACTCCAACATTCAAAGTACCGGGATACATCTTTCCAGCGTTGCTACAACTGGTCTTGGGCAGTCGCTAATGGTAGCACAATGAACTGATACACCCCAGTGTTCATCGCCGTAACTGCGACTAATGGTTTTTGGTTTGACCCCATCGCCATATTGCATTCATAAGTAATGCTGATACTGAAAGACCCGATGTGAATGACACTTTGGCCATTGGCATGAACCAGCACGAAATATTCACTCTCATGTTTTCACAATGATTTTGTTCTCATCATATCACAATGGTCTCCAATCTGCGATAAACAAGGTTTTCAAGGATTTCAGACTACAATGAAATCCTGCTTGCATCTGTTTTTTAGACTATACTATATACTATATTTATATGACTATACTTACTATAGTAATAACTTCATTTTGGTACCAAAACCAGTCATTCAACAAGTTACATTTTTTTTACCTAGTGCACAACAAACAGTCTGCCGGACCTTTAATCTTTAATGATGATTTTTAGAATAAGAATTTTAAACATTATAACAGGATTTTTATAATAAGAATTTTAAAAATTATAAAAGGATTTTTTATAATTTTTACAATGGCTTAACAGAAAAAAAGTTAAGACCTACTACAATATTTAAATAGCAATAATTATTTAATTATTTATTATGAGAGGTCCAATAGAAGTACTACAATTAGTTACAATGAATCATGAACATAGTACTATTAGATTACTCCTTGATAATATGGCTCAGTCTCTTGGTACTCACTTGGAAGGAAGATTTCTTCACTAAATCTTTTGGTATATTAATTTATAAATTAAGATATGTTTTATTTCCACAGAAATATGCATCTTATTATATTACATAGCACACATATTATTTTTTCTTACTAACCCTACAGTAGTTCATCAATTCAAATGCTTTTGTAGAGATTAACTCAGTGTCTATTAGTTTGTTTTTAGGCAAGTTTTTGCTAAATGTCTGATTCTAACCCTAGCATTTAGCATTTTATCTGGCTGCTAGCATTTATTATAGCTTTTTTTCTATCATACCACATATGCACATAACATATTAGTTCATTGTTTAAAAATGTTTTTAAAAGTTACACAAGACCATATGCACTTGCTTTCAACTAAGTGTTGATCTGTGAAAATGAACAGGAGAACAAAGCAGAGAATGAACCGAACAATTTAAGGCACTTGCACAATGTAGGCCTACTTTTAAAAATACAAGCTTCTAGAAATGACTTTAGAGATAAGCTTTTCTCTCATTCAGACTAACTGGTTCATTTGTCACATTTCATTATCTATGTTAGCATTTCAGTTTGATCACTATACCTTGGAAGATGTTATTGTTACAAAGATATCTGATACTAATTGTAAATATGTTACAATGAATGTCAAAGATGCATAAATATAATTTATTAATTTGAAGCAAACACATAAACTTAAGTGAAAATATTTGGATTAGGATGTCGGCCCTAAATTCCTTTATCAAATGATTGGTTTTAATTCATTAATCAAACAATAAACTCACATCGGATTGGTTTAAATCCTTTGGGAAGAAGTTCTCTTAATCTGTTTCAACAACATTTCATTTCGTCAGGAGCTAGTGCCTCGCTGCTCTGGCCGTGAACAGTTTCATATGTTTCCCATCCCGTTGGTACAATGATCCCACAACAATAACAGTGGTTGGTGTTTTCTTCCCTGTCCTTCCAGGCGTCTCTGTGAGGAGGATGATGAGCTTAGTGAGGTGGAACCAGATGCAGTCCCCAGCGAGGTCAGGGATTGGTTAGCCTTGACCTTCACCAGATCCATGTCCAACATGAAACGACGTGGGGAGGACAAGCCTCGTTTCCGAAGTGTGGCCCATGCCATCCGAGCAGGCATCATGGTGGACAGGTCAGTGGTTGAACTAGTGAACCAAATATGTGGATGTGGTAGTGTCAAGTCCTAAAGTGTAATGCTAATGTCCTAAAGAGTTAGGTTAAAGTCCTAATGATGTGGGCTGAATTCAGTAAGAGTAAGGCTTAAGTCCTAATGGGTTAGGCTTAAAGCATGATGGGTTATGTCTAAAGTCTTAATGGGTTAAGCTTAAAGTCCTAATAGGTTAGGCTTATAGCATGATGGGTTATGTCTAAAGTCCTAATGGGTTAGGCTCTAAAGCATGATGTGTTATGTCTATAGTCCTAATGGGTTAGGCTCTAAAGCATGATGTGTTATGTCTATAGTCCTAATGGGTTAGGCTCTAAAGCATGATGGGTTATGTGTAAAGTCCTAATGGGTTAGGCTCTAAAGCATGATGTGTTATGTCTAAAGTCCTAATGGGTTAGGCTCTAAAGCATGATGTGTTATGTCTATAGTCCTAATGGGTTAGGCTGTAAAGCATGATGTGGTATGTCTAAAGTCCTAATGGGTTAGGCTGTAAAGCATGATGGGTTATGTCTAAAGTCCTAATGGGTTAGGCTGTAAAGCATGATGGATTATGTCTATAGTCCTAATGGGTTAGGCTGTAAAGCATGATGGGTTATGTCTAAAGTCCTAATGGGTTAGGCTCTAAAGCATGATGGGTTATGTCTATAGTCCTAATGGGTTAGGCTCTAAAGCATGATGGATTATGTCTATAGTCCTAATGGGTTAGGCTGTAAAGCATGATGTGTTATGTCTAAAGTCCTAATGGGTTAGGCTGTAAAGCATGATGTGTTATGTCTAAAGTCCTAATGGGTTAGGCTCTAAAGCATGATGGGTTATGTCTATAGTCCTAATGGGTTAGGCTGTAAAGCATGATGTGTTATGTCTAAAGTCCTAATGGGTTAGGCTCTAAAGCATGATGTGTTATGTCTAAAGTCCTAATGGGTTAGGCTCTAAAGCATGATGTGTTATGTCTATAGTCCTAATGGGTTAGGCTCTAAAGCATGATGTGTTATGTCTAAAGTCCTAATGGGTTAGGCTCTAAAGCATGATGTGTTATGTCTATAGTCCTAATGGGTTAGGCTCTAAAGCATGATGTGTTATGTCTATAGTCCTAATGGGTTAGGCTCTAAAGCATGATGGGTTATGTCTAAAGTCCTAATGGGTTAGGCTGTAAAGCATGATGTGTTATGTCTAAAGTCCTAATGGGTTAGGCTGTAAAGCATGATGGATTATGTCTAAAGTCCTAATGGGTTAGGCTGTAAAGCATGATGTGTTATGTCTAAAGTCCTAATGGGTTAGGCTGTAAAGCATGATGGGTTATGTCTATAGTCCTAATGGGTTAGGCTGTAAAGCATGATGGGTTATGTCTATAGTCCTAATGGGTTAGGCTGTAAAGCATGATGGGTTATGTCTAAAGTCCTAATGGGTTAGGCTCTAAAGCATGATGTGTTATGTCTATAGTCCTAATGGGTTAGGCTCTAAAGCATGATGTGTTATGTCTATAGTCCTAATGGGTTAGGCTCTAAAGCATGATGTGTTATGTCTAAAGTCCTAATGGGTTAGGCTCTAAAGCATGATGTGTTATGTCTAAAGTCCTAATGGGTTAGGCTCTAAAGCATGATGTGTTATGTCTAAAGTCCTAATGGGTTAGGCTCTAAAGCATGATGTGTTATGTCTAAAGTCCTAATGGGTTAGGCTCTAAAGCATGATGTGTTATGTCTAAAGTCCTAATGGGTTAGGCTCTAAAGCATGATGTGTTATGTCTAAAGTCCTAATGGGTTAGGCTCTAAAGCATGATGTGTTATGTCTAAAGTCCTAATGGGTTAGGCTCTAAAGCATGATGTGTTATGTCTAAAGTCCTAATGGGTTAGGCTCTAAAGCATGATGTGTTATGTCTAAAGTCCTAATGGGTTAGGCTCTAAAGCATGATGTGTTATGTCTAAAGTCCTAATGGGTTAGGCTCTAAAGCATGATGTGTTATGTCTAAAGTCCTAATGGGTTAGGCTCTAAAGCATGATGTGTTATGTCTAAAGTCCTAATGGGTTAGGCTCTAAAGCATGATGTGTTATGTCTAAAGTCCTAATGGGTTAGGCTCTAAAGCATGATGTGTTATGTCTAAAGTTTTAATGGGTTAGGCTCTAAAGCATGATGTGTTATGTCTAAAGTCCTAATGGGTTAGGCTCTAAAGCATGATGGGTTATGTCTAAAGTCCTAATGGGTTAGGCTCTAAAGCATGATGTGTTATGTCTAAAGTCCTAATGGGTTAGGCTCTAAAGCATGATGTGTTATGTCTAAAGTCCTAATGGGTTAGGCTCTAAAGCATGATGTGTTATGTCTAAAGTTTTAATGGGTTAGGCTCTAAAGCATGATGTGTTATGTCTAAAGTCTTAATGGTTTAGGCTCTAAAGCATGATGGGTTATGTCTAAAGTCCTAATGGGTTAGGCTCTAAAGCATGATGGGTTATGTCTAAAGTCCTAATGGGTTAGGCTGTAAAGCATGATGTGTTATGTCTAAAGTCCTAATGGGTTAGGCTCTAAAGCATGATGGGTTATGTCTAAAGTCCTAATGGGTTAGGCTCTAAAGCATGGTGGGTTATGTCTAAAGTCCTAATGGGTTAGGCTCTAAAGCATGATGTGTTATGTCTAAAGTCCTAATGGGTTAGGCTCTAAAGCATGATGTGTTATGTCTAAAGTCCTAATGGGTTAGGCTCTAAAGCATGATGTGTTATGTCTAAAGTTTTAATGGGTTAGGCTCTAAAGCATGATGGGTTATGTCTATAGTCCTAATGGGTTAGGTTTGAATACTAAAAATATGGCTTGGGCAACATGGCTACTGAATTGGTCATACCAAGAAATATATTTTTAAAACCAAATATTTCAAGGTCACATTAACAGTTTGACCAGACCTGATATTTAAGAACATGTCTTACCCAAGCTCACAATAAAGGACATCTTAAAAATAGAAGTAGCAGATCTCATAATAGATGTAGTAGACTTTAAAATAGAAGTAGCAGATTTTTATAATAGAAGTAGTAGACTTCAAAATAGAAGTATTTGATAGTATCGACAGAATTCCAAACACACAAAGTTGATAGTCAAATTAAAAAGTTTTTATAAATCATCTGATGTCTTGTACTGTGACATAGTTTGGTATCAGATGAAATGATTATATCTAAATAATCTGATGTCTTGTCCACAGGATATACAGGAGGATGTCCAGTTCTGTTGGCCTTCATGTACCGCCTCATGTCTTAATGTTGTTGAAGGTAAGTAGTAGGAGGAGGAGTATAGTCTTCATGTCATCTGTGGCGCCATGAGGATAGCCTTCATGTCATCTGTGGCGCCATGAGGATAGCCTTCATGTCATCTGTGGCACCATGAGGATAGCCTTCATGTCATCTGTGGTGCCATGAGGATAGTCTTCATGTCATCTGTGGCACCATGAGGATAGCCTTCATGTCATTTGTGGCGCTATAAGGATATCCATTGTGTCATCTGTGGTGCCATGAGGATAGCCTTCATGTCATCTGTGGCACCATGAGGATAGCCTTCATGTCATCTGTGGTGCCATGATGATAGCCTTCATGTCATCTGTGGTGCCATGAGAATAGCCTTCATGTCATCTGTGGCGCCATGAGGATAGCCTTCATGTCATCTGTGGTGCCATGAGAATAGCCTTCATGTCATCTGTGGCGCCATGAGGATAGCCTTCATGTCATCTGTGGCGCCATGAGGATAACCTTCATGACATCTTTTGCGCCATGAGGATAGCCTTCATGTCATCTGTGGCACCATGAGGATAACCTTCATGTCATCTGTGGCACCATGAGGATAGCCTTCATGTCATCTGTGGTGCCATGAGGATAACCTTCATGTCATCTGTGGCGCCATGAGGATAGCCTTCATGTCATCTGTGGTGCCATGAGGATAGTCTTCATGTCATCTGTGGTGCCATGAGGATAGTCTTCATGTCATCATTTGCGCCATGAGGATAGCCTTCATGTCATCTGTGGTGCCATGAGGATAGCCTTTATGTCATCTGTGGCGCCATGAGGATAGTCTTCATGTCATCTGTGGCACCATGAGGATAGCCTTCATGTCATCTGTGGCGCCATGAGGATAGTCTTCATGTCATCTTCCCCAACGGTCCATGGACTAAGGGACATGTTGATGATGAGTAGTAACTGCTGGGAGGATAGAATAGATGGATGCACATCTTAAACATAAATAGTAAAGAAATAGAATACAAATCTAGAACATATTCATATAGTAAATAAATAGAATACAAATCTAGAACATATTCATATAGTAAATAAATAGAATACAAATCTAGAACATATAGTATAGAAATGGAAAACAAATCTAGAATAAAGGTATAACACAAATATGAAACATAAAGAAACTAGGATAGACAGATTAACACATACAACAGAATGTGACAGTTAAACACATAAGACAGAATGTGACAGTTAAACACATAAGACAGAATGTGACAAACACCTAAGACAGAATGTGACAGTTAAACACATAAGACAGATTGTGACAGTTAAACACATAAGACACAATATTTCTACAAACACAATACAGTTTTAGACAAAATAAGAGAGGATAGAAAGAAAGAAAAAAACAAACAACATGAAAATAATTGATAACTTTTCAAAACCTTTACAGACAAAACCATTATTGTATTCATTTTCATAGTAACCATTATTATTGTATCCATAGTAACCATTATTATTGTATCCATAGTAACCATTATTATTGTATCCATAGTAACCATTATTATTGTATCCATAGTAACCATTATTATTGTAATCTGTAGTAACCATTATTATTGTAATCTGTAGTAACCAATATGATTATAATTATACTCCATAGTTTTGTGATGCTATTGAATCAACTTTCAGAACCTGGACGACTGGTCCTTTAACGTATTTGCTGTGAATGACGCCGCCGACGGCCACAGTCTCAAGTTCGTGGGGTATGAACTCCTGCAGAAGTACGACCTTATCACCAAATTTAAAATCAACACTCAGGTTAGTAGGAGGGATGGACAACCAAACGATGGCTCAAGATGTATTCGATGGCTCAAGGTGCATTCGGTGCATTTCTGTGGGGTGAAGACTCACTAGGGTTCATGTTGTCCAGAGGGGCCCCCCGCCCCTTAGTGATGCGACTGTCTGTGGGTCTTTGCAGACGCAACAATTTTGGGAATGCTTCCATTCTGCATAAAGTAAAGTGATCATTGTGACGCACATGATTACCTAAACAAAAATTTAGGCGGGGCTTCCTACCCGGGGCTACAAAGTGGAATACAAATAGCTATTGGCGGGCTTTGGAATGGGCTACAAAAAGTTTATGAGGGGCTTCCAATGTGAGGGGCTTCCAAATGGAAAACATAAAAAATTGGCCTTTTAACTGGGGTAAATAAAATATATGTAAGGGTTGCAAGTGGAATATTGTACATAAAATGTATGCAAGTCTTGTAAGTAGAATATTGTACATAAAATGTATGCAAGTCTTGTAAGTAGAATATTGTACATAAAATGTATGCAAGTCTTGTAAGTAGAATGTTGTACATAAAATGTATGTAAAGCTTGCAAGTGGGATATTGTACACAAAATATATATGTAAGAGTTGCAAGTGGGATGTTGTACATAAAATATATACGTAAGGGTTGCAAGTGGGATATTGCACATAAAATGTATAGTTAAGGGTTGCAGGTGGGATATTTTACATAGAATGTATGTAAGGGTTGCAAGCGGACTACTGTACATAGAATCTAATGGGTAAACCGTTGTGAGTTGAGATGGATAAATCTGAGTCCAAAGAATCCGGAATAATTCAGCAATGAATTGAACAGCTCACTAAGGACCAAAGTTCAATTAAATAGAGGGTGGAAACAATTTCAAAACAAAAACTGCAAAAACAACAAAATAATATTAATGTATAATGTATACAAACAAGGACTAAAAACGGATACCCCCCTTTCCCTGGCCCTCTGTCTTACAGATGTTGGAGAGCTTCCTGTTTGCCCTGGAGACCGGGTATAGCAAGTTTAAGAATCCTTATCACAATCTGATGCATGGTGCGGACATAGCCCAGACGGTCCACTACGTCTTGTCGCAGAGTCGACTGGCGGTAAGTACACTGACCCACTGCTGGTGGGTATACTGGTGACCCACTGGTGTAGGTATACTGGTGCAGTGGCCCACTAGTTTGGGTATAATGATAGAGCCGCCCACTGCTGATAAAATTGTATAGTCGCCCACTGATGGGGGTATCATGAAATGTGTTCTTACACATTGAAGTCAATTTAAAGAAAAGAACATTATTGATTATGTTGGATTGTAAGTCTTGACACTGAAGCTCAAAGGAAATGGTGATCTTGGCTGCGGTAGAACCAGGCTTTGCAACGATGATCTTGGCTGCATTAGAACCAGGCTTTGCGACGATGATCTTGGCTGCGGTAGAACCAGGCTTTGCAACGATGATCTTGGCTGCAGTAGAACCAGGATTTGCAATGATGATCTTAGCTGCAGTAGAACCAGGATTTGCAATGATGATCTTGGCTGCGGTAGAACCAGGATTTGCAATGGTGATCTTGGCTGCAGTAGAACCAGGATTTGCAATGGTGATCTTGACTGCAGTAGACCCAGGATTTGCAATGATGATCTTGGCTGCAGTAGAACCAGGATTTGCAATGATGATCTTGGCTGCAGTAGAACCAGGCTTTGCAACGATGATCTTGGCTGCAGTAGAACCAGTTACAAAATTTAGTCATTAATTTATTGTTGTTGAAGATCGACTAGGACCATCTAGTCATCCGGTGAGGGGTGGGGGGGTTCACATTGAGTTCATTATTAATTTATTACAGCCCAAGTGCAAGATACAAAGAATAGCAATGAAGATTGATAAATCTCTGCTGGCCCAGGCAGCTTTAGATTATGGCTGGGTGTTAAAACTTCTGGCTTATAGCAATGAAATTATTGAAAGTAATCACATTTAATTTATCTTATCTTGTCCAGCAACTGTTGACTGATCTGGAAGTGTTCGCCACGCTGATTGCAGCACTCATACATGACTATGAACACACCGGCACCACCAACAACTTTCACATCAACACATCGTAAGTGCAACTCTCGAACAACTTTCAAATGTACAGTACCTGACAAGTGTCCTTTACAAATTCGACCAATTTTGTCTTATTGCTACATTTTTCTTATTGATTGCTACATTTGTCTTATACCTTGGATACACTTTATTATCCTAATTTAAATATTGCTTGGTGTTGGTCACTTTTTGAGCCTACCTCAGGTGGACCCAAAGGTGCCGCAATTTCAATTTGTCGTATATTATATCTTATCAATCGGAGTAATCAATATAATGTTTGTTAAAAAGTTAATCCGTGGATCTGTCATTATTTTACTATCCTGATACATGCTATCCAGATTTTTTGAAGATGCTTTATTTTATAATTATTTGTGTTCACTTCAAATGTTATAATTTGTAAATTGAATCCCACTTTTTGTATGGATGCAACCAGAGGTTGTATGCAACCAGAGGTTGTCTTTTCTCCCCAAACAGTTGTGGCCTATGTTTTGTCTTAATTTAATTTTCATGTTGGCTCACATTTCTTTTGTACATTAGCAATGATTATATAAGGATGAAATGTAAATACGATAGTGTGATTGTAAATGGTCATTGTACATACAATATTTACTTGAAAGTTCTATGGGACCTAACCAAATTGGCCATATGTTTGTTGGTGAAAGTGCAAGACTTTATAGATCTACCCTTGTAAATATCAAATGGTCCGGGTATTAGATGGTGCAGTTGTAAAGATCCGTTCACACTGCCCATTTGTTACTTTGATTCTCAACCAACGGTGTCAATGAGCTGCCCTCTCTATGAGCTACTCACTGCCCTCTCAACCAAGGGTGTCAGCTGCCCTCTCTATGAGCTACTCACTGCCCTCTCAATCAAGGGTGTCAGCTGCCCTCTCTATGAGCTACACACTGCCCTCTCAACCAAGGGTGTCAGCTGCCCTCTCTATGAGCTACTCACTGCCCTCTCAACCAAGGGTGTCAGCTGCCCTCTCTATGAGCTACTCACTGCCCTCTCAACCAAGGGTGTCAGCTGCCCTCTCTATGAGCTACTCACTGCCATAAAAACAGGGCAACCATTTCATTTTTCTTGTTGGTTTTTTTTTTGTTTTTGTTTAATAGTATTACAGTTTAGTGTCTCCTAGCAAGTTTCAGAAACAATCCCATCATACTTTGTTCAATGCTCAACAAATCTGCTTGTGTCAAAGCTAAGAATCCTAGTAACACATTGGTTGTGTGAACCTATCAAAAGACTTTGTAAATATGTTGTCTAGTGTCAGTTAAGGATGTGTGATATGGTATATATTGCTGGTCACCAAATGATAAGACTCAAATTGTGCACAAAATGAGTTTAATTATTTGGCAACCAGCAATGAAATAATAACAGGGGCAGTTATAATTCAGTTGTATGATGTCAAAGCCCCTGTGATTACATACAAATGTCTTTTGTACATTTTTCTTGTCAAGAACTTGAGTGTTCTTGATCTATACAATGTTGCTGGTGGTTTTTTGACAAATGTTGAATAGATAATTGATTGATTTTGTATGTTATAGGCAAAGTATGAAATCCAGGCATTCTACTTCTATAGATTGTTTGACTATTTTAGATGATATATTGTCTATTTTAGATGCTATATTGTCTATTTTAGATGATACATTGTCTATTTTAGATGATAAATTGTCTATTTTAGATGATATATTGTCTATTTTAGATGATATATTGTCTATTTTAGATGACATAGTGTCGAGCAATACTATCTGGACTATTTTAAAAATTAAATTTATGTCAATCAGAAGGCTATATAGATTGCCTGGATTTCCCACTTTGCCTGTAACATGTAATTGGAGGGCTTGGTGGAATAAGGTGCCTACATTTTTTGAGGTAGCTTGGATTTCACCAAGTCCTTGAATTACGAAATAAGTCAACATCTATTTAACTTTGTTTCTTTGTAAAGATACCCCCTCCTTTTATATCACCAGGAGTATTCATGTTTTCATCTCCTTGGAGATAGTCTCGCGGGGAGAATTTTTGTTTTTTCTCCCCCTAAAATAAAGAGCATTCATGTTTTCATTCTTTCTTTTCTTATTATAAATTTAAACAATTTTAAATCTTTTTCTTTCATTGCTTCTTTATTATAATTTTTTTTCTTTCATTTATAAATATATTAAAGCCATGATAATCATACATTTTATTCAATTGTGTTATTTTTGTTTCATTTATTATTTTTTTATCTTTCATAAATATATCAGATAATCATTTCTATTATTGTTGAGCACCATCTACCTTGACTTTGTTCTGCTCCATCTGTTCATTCTTCTTTGCCTTCAATTGTTGAGCACCATCTGCCTTGACTTTGTTCTGCTCCATCTGTTCATTCTTCTTTGCCTTCAATTGTTGAGCACCATCTGCCTTGACTTTGTTCTGCTCCATCTGTTCATTCGTCTTTGCCTTCAATTGTTGAGCACCATCTGCCTTGACTTTGTTCTGCTCCATCTGTTCATTCGTCTTTGCCTTCAATTGTTGAGCACCATCTGCCTTGACTTTGTTCTGCTCCATCTGTTCATTCTTCTTTGCCTTCAATTGTTGAGCACCATCTGCCTTGACTTTGTTCTGCTCCATCTGTTCATTCTTCTTTGCCTTCAATTGTTGAGCACCATCTGCCTTGACTTTGTTCTGCTCCATCTGTTCATTCTTCTTTGCCTTCAATTGTTGAGCACCATCTGCCTTGACTTTGTTCTGCTCCATCTGTTCATTCTTCTTTGCCTTCAATTGTTGAGCACCATCTGCCTTGACTTTGTTCTGCTCCATCTATGCATTCTTCTTTGCCTTCAATTGTTGAGCACCATCTGCCTTGACTTTGTTCTGCTCCATCTGTTCATTCTTCTTTGCCTTCAATTGTTGAACACCATCTGCCTTGACTTTGTTCTGCTCCATCTGTTCATTCTTCTTTGCCTTCAATTGTTGAACACGATCTGCCTTGACTTTGTTCTGCTCCATCTATGCATTCTTCTTTGCCTTCAATTGTTGAGCACCATCTGCCTTGACTTTGTTCTGCTCCATCTATTCATTCTTCTTTGCCTTCAATTGTTGAGCACCATCTGCCTTGACTTTGTTCTGCTCCATCTATTCATTCTTCTTTGCCTTCAATTGTTGACCACCATCTGCCTTGACTTTGTTCTGCTCCATCTATTCATTCTTCTTTGCCTTCAATTGTTGAGCACCATCTGAAAAGAAATATTGCATCAATTATAGGTTTTTACTTATTTTCGTTTCACATATATCCTTTTATCAAGTAATACTGTCTATCGAAATTTATTTCTTTACTGGCAGTTTAATATTCCCAGATAGAAAATGTAGGCAGAATAATTATTTTCTAAGGCACCATTGAAGGGGAACAAGAATTGTGTCCATCGCCCCTTCAACAATGCCAAAGATATTCAAACTAATGACACACTTAACTTTTTTTTTCCCATCTGTTCATGTGTCATGCTCTGTTGTTTCTTTGCTTGGACCTATTCCTCACTTGCTCATCATCATCTTCGGCTTCATATCCATTTCTTGACCATCTGAAGATAAAAAAAACAATAATTATTTCCTATTAAACATAAATTTCATTCACAATTCTATTGTTCATTTACATAAACTTTCCATCCTTGCAAACTGTCTGACCACAATATTTTCCCCTTCAATAATGCTACTTCAACTCCCACTTCAGCTCTTTATCTGTACCTTCCAACGAAATGGCTATTCGCACCCCGGTATTATTGATGACTTTGTAAACGAACTTCTTCAGTTTAATTACAACTAGTCTAAACGGAAATGCCACTTGCATGCCATTTGTGCTAGTTGCTTTTCATTAAACAGAAGAACTAAGTTTACTAACATATCATCCATTCAATTATCTTTCTTTCTTTTGACACCCGGTTGCGAATAGTCCCAGACATGCCTCTTCTCCTAAGTCTATCAGATTCTTGTCTCCACCCTCAGGTCTGATGTGGCATTACTCTACAATGACAGAGCCGTGCTAGAGAACCACCACATTAGTGCGGCATTTCGGCTGGTCCGAGAGGAAGAGAACAATATATTATGCAATCTTAGCAAGGAGGAATACAGGTAATTCAAATGTACATCCACATCTGTCTTCAACATATCAGTTCGCAGTATTTTAATTATGTTTAATTCACTTGGACATTAAATGGATGTATAGAGAACTGATCACAAAGTTAAAAAAAATTGACGACAACCCCCGTCCTCTGTCGGCAACTAGACTCTACTTGTATATCATTTATGCCCTAATCAAAAACGGGGTTATCAAAACATAAACTTATCCGATAACTAATCTGCCTTTTTTTTTTTCTTCTCTCCCCAGAGAGTTCAGGACCCTTGTTATTGATATGGTCCTGGCCACTGATATGTCTTTCCACTTTCAACAAATCAAAAACATGAAAAGTTTACTGGGTATGCCGGAGAAGTAAGTTTATGGTTGAACTATTCACAATTAGCTCAACATTTCATTTTTTTAAAAAGACTAAATAATACCAATTGCCTACACCATGGTCCCACGACCATAGTTCATATTATTAGTGAGCATTTTATGTTGAAGATGAAGAGTACAAGGGAAGGAACTGCACCAGTTAGTGTAATTCATTGTTATCTCCCCAGCATTGAGAAGTCCAAAGTTCTTTCCCTTGTGCTGCACTGCGCTGACATCAGTCACCCTGCCAAGGACTGGGAGCTGCATGAAAGATGGACTGGATTTTTATTAGAGGAATTCTTCAGACAGGTAAAACAATACACACAATTTCATGTTAGCAGCCATGAGAGCTATTAGTAATGCTCCCATGTAAATTGGTACTCTTGAAGAACCCACTTAACGGAATGATATGGGGTGGGGGCGATCCTAAGCACTATATACAAGTAGTTTAAAATCTGACTACGGTACTTAAAGTTCAATGTTTCTGTACAAATATTTTGTTTGTTCACCTAGGGAGACAGAGAACAAGAGCTTGGTCTTCCCTTCTCGCCTCTCTGTGATAGAAAGAATACATTGGTGGCTGAGTCCCAAATTGGTAAGTGAGTTCACTGTTACCAGTGATTAGTGGATCTGTATCTCCCACAACAGTAGATTGGCAACTTTCAGTTTAGATTCCTTTGTGTTGAGTGTAATGAAAACTTACTTCCCTGTTCCATGTGTCCTTCCTGTCTTAGAAATCAGAAATGAAGATCAAGCAAAAGATCATGAACGAAATCTTATTGAAACCAATAAAACTAGCAAGAATGAGATAGCATGGCCTAACACTGAAGAGATCACTTTACTGAACATAGCATTTCTGGAACATGCTCAGCAATGCATCACAGCCCCACTAACTGAGACCACCTTATATTTTATGTTCGCAGGTTTTATCGATTTCATCGTTGACCCAAGCTTCCAGGTGATGGGAGACATGCTGGAGAAGGTCATGTCGCCCCTGCACCAACAGGGTCCCAACTCTGCCAACAGGAACATCGATGAGGCCATCTCGGAGGAGGTGTTTGAGGGGAAGGACAGGAGGGACAAGTCGACCAGCACAACCAGTTTATGCAGTCGTCCGACAACACCAAAAACTCCAGCCTCGCCTTGTAAATAAAACATTACCTCTCATCTGTCTAATATACTAGTAGTAATACAAGTGTCTTGAATATTAAGACTTTGTCTTTCCCCAGCCCAAACAAAGCCATATTACATACCTAAAGCCCCACCAAGATAGAATAAACCTTTATATTTGTGGGCTACCTGTCTTGAGTGATATTGACAACATCCCAACACATTTTAATCTTAAGAGCTGATTTCCCAAACTGCCTCACTCTTCAAATATTTTGGCTATTAATCCATTAAAAAAACTATTGCAATGATGAAAGTGGCAACCATTGAAGAAATAAAACTATTCTCAATAGACAACAGGCGATAAATCCCTCTGACACCAAGGTGGTCAATACAGTAACTATAACGAACCCGGAAAAAATTAAAATAATTATTACACAAGTCTAATAGCTTAAGGTATATTCACTGTGCACAAAGCTCCGTGGTGAATCCCTGTGAGTCCATGCCAAGGATAGCCCACCCAATAACATCAAACTTGACATTTCTTTCACAGATTTTAGCTTCTAACTACGGAATTCCATTAAACTCACGGGTTGTTTTTTTGTTTACCCCTCTTAACTGTCAAATAGGGTGGCCCATGGTCAGGGAGTTGAGAATGCAGGTAGCAAATAAGCTGGATGAACATACGGGCTTCTCAACCTAAGACCACTGGAAACACATATACTCTACAGTTATGATGTAATAACGTAAATAACTTTATGATTGGGGGGTCGCCGCAACATAAGGAACTGTATTAAACGGTCGCAGCATTAGGAAGGTTGAGAACCACTGATCTAGAGCAATTTTAATATAGAGGGAAGATACTAATGTGTCAACCGGCATGTATAGGTTTGCTAAGAAAATACTTCCAAATAAGACTATTTTTGAAAAACAAAATATTTCTCAACTCTCCAGATGGACGCTATGAATTAAAAAGGCCTTGGGTCGAGTGTCTTGGACAGAATAAAGGATTCTGGAAAATGAGGGCCATCAGAGGTAGGTCGTGTCCGCTTTCTCCACACATTTTTACAGCAATGATTTCTTGACCTCAGAGTATCATGAATCAATGGCAAAAGATATGGGCCTAAGCACTGGGAGGTTCATTACAAAGTACCACCAAATATTCTGTTAAGTTCCGGTGTGTGCAGCTCCCCTAAGATCAGCTCTAGATTATTATTAATGGCTATCTCTATCCTAGAAAAATACATACAATGTCTTGTGTATAAATTATTATAAGGAATATAAACTATGTAATAAAAACATTTCCAGTTCTTTGGCTCAATAAAAGAATCTTTTCTAAAAATAAAGAAATGTCTTCCTCTGCATTGGTGGCTTACATCATGCTCAGAGAAATGGGAACAAAATGATCAAGAGCCCAATGGGAACAAGAAATACATTTGTATTAAGGTGACACAGATTTTTAATATATATAAATATTTTTATGTTCAGATGCAGAGGAGCGGGAAAGAGCCAAGCACTGTGCCTCAGAGGACGAGAATCAAAACAAGGGAGAGGACTCCCAGAGCAACTCTTTAGATACAACAAAACCATCGTTGCCCACAACGGCACCCCGGCCGCCATCATCATTGACGTCGCCACCCCAGTCTTTGTCATCCACCTCATCGACGCCTCAAAAACCCAAACTGTCCCCCAAGCCTCTGCTGCCGCCGGTGAAGTCTTCATCGACCTCCACAGTAAGTCAGGCGAAAACCAGTCCCAGGGATGCAACTACTAGAAGCACCTCCGCAGAGGTCAAAGGTAAGGAGTGACCACCAGCAGCCTTCGACCGGGCTTCTAAAGGTCAGGGTCGAGGTGTGGGGTCTCCTGACCTCTAGGGTCTCATCCCCCCTCCTGTGACTGGACGTATACTCGTATACTCCTGTTGTGTCTGGCCTACTAATTTATTTATTACTAAATTTTTATTTATTTTTTAATTATTTTGTTTTTGATTTCCAATTTCTTTTAAATTTTTGTAATCTCTTCCTGTGAAACCTTTACATGGGTACCTTGTTTTGTTTTTATTTGCCTTTTCATGGATATATATATATATGTATTGACATCTACCCAGCCATACTTGAATTTTTTTTTACTTCAGCTTATGATGTGATCTTCCAAAATGGATAAAGAACATATGAAAAGCTTGCTACATGTTTGTGTATTTTGAAAACTTGTTACTGTGCAAAAAAAAACAACCAAAAAAAAAACAACAAACTAATAGCTTTAACAATAGATGTAAATAAAAAGCGGTTTTGGGATTCTGGACATTGTGCATATAGGCCATAAAGATAGTCTAACTCAGGCCTGCACAACTCAAAATGTAAGGTGGGCCACAAGGTTTCTATGTTACAGGAGAATTCATTCTCAAACTTTGGGAGTGTAGGGTGGATGGGTACTATTTGATTCAAATAGTTAACTTTGCTGTGTTATGTGCTCTTGCTTCTACTCTGTGGATATTTTACTTAAATGGAAACCAGTGTGTAGCGGGGAAAAATGTGCATATTAATTTAAAATGTGAGTGGACTGAATAGCTAATACAATCACACACAGGCTTAGATAAACCGTATTGTGGTTAAATGGTTTGGCACTCAACATAACAGAGCTCAAGTATTTCCAGGTCAGTTCTATTCTGTAATAGAAAAAAGCCATAATGAAAAGAAAAGAACACATTAAATATAGTGTGTTGTAAAGGGGAATAAGAGAGAATTGACAATGTTTTATAATAATTGTGATACAGTATTTTCTCTTGTTTTTTGATGTGCATTTTGAATACGTTCTAATGTTTTATCCAATGTTGTGTATGGTAGATACCTTGTCCTATTGACAGTCAATATGGGTTATAGACAGAAGATTAGCTCTAACAAGTCAACACTGGGCTAATAGAGCAAACTTAACACATTCACAAATAGTTTTAAAGTCAAGCTCTAAAAAAGACATAGACAAACAGTGCATTAGCACCTACATCTAATTGCACAGTGCTTCCCAAAATGTGGGCCACAACATCCAATATTATCTCCATTTCACCATGACAGGACCCAACATTTGGCAAGCAGATTTATTTTACTAATAACTCACTTAGATGGTGCCTTGTGACCTTGGGCACTGTGAAACATGATCTAAATCTAACCCTCCAACAAAACTGACTATTTTCCAGTATATGAGAATTACACAGTAGGCAGGGGGCAGAGAATTTTTTTTTAAAGTTTGGGAACTACTGTATGGACTGCCTTAAACACCAAATAGCTTCAGAAAAGTTTTTCAGCAAGTAATTTAGTGCTAAGATGTGAGCCTAGTGATAACTTGAGTGTGTGAGTGGATGAAATGTTCAATAACCTTCATGAATAAAACTTGTGTCAGTTTTCACCTAAGCTTAATGTGATAACTTAATGAGAGGTGAGCAAATGTTCGATGAGGCTGTGGTGTGATCATTAACTCACTGTGGATAATATACATATTAACAAATTGTGAATATTTTATTTCAAAACTGTTTTGATATCATTAAAAAAAAAAATGTTACTTCATTAATTAAAAAAACAACCAAGGATTGTGGTACTTTGTCTCAATGATTGTTGTTGTTGTTGTGCTGCACAGTTGGTGTCAATTTTCTTCAATGTTGGTGGTTGGTTTGTTGGATTTTTTGGGGGGAGAGGGAGATGCCATTTTACTGTAAGTCATAATAGAGATAAATCCCAGATCAGACTCATTGACTAGAAGTGTTCAGAGATAAATCCCAGATCAGACTCATTGACTAGAAGTGTTCAGAGATGAACCCCAGATCAGACTCATTGACTAGAAGTGTTCAGAGATAAATCCCAGATCAGACTCATTGACTAGAAGTGTTCAGAGATAAACCTCAGATCAGACTCAGTCACTAGACGTGCTCAGAGAAAACAAAACACATCAGACTCATTGACTAGAAGTGTTCAGAGAAACAAAACACATCAGACTCATTGACTAGAAGTGCTCAGAGAAAAAAAACACATCAGACTCATTGACTAGAAGTGCTCAGAGAAAAAAAACACATCAGACTCATTGACTAGAAGTGCTCAGAGAAAAAAAACACATCAGACTCGTTGACTAGAAGTGCTCAGAGAAAAAAAACACATCAGACTCGTTGACTAGAAGTGTTCAGAGAAAAAAAACACAGACTCATTGACTAGAAGTAGTTCAGAGAAAAAAAACGCATCAGACTCATTCACTAGAAGTGCTCAGAGAAAAAAAACACATCAGACTCGTTGACTAGAAGTGTTCAGAGAAAAAAAACACATCAGACTCATTCACTAGAAGCGTTCAGAGAAAAAAAACAGACTCATTGACTAGAAGTAGTTCAGAGAAAAAAAAACCACATCAGACTCATTCACTAGAAGTGTTCAGAGGGAAAAAAAACACAGACTCATTCTCTAGAAGTGTTCAGAGAAAAAAAACACATCAGACTCATTGACTAGAAGTGTTCAGAGATAAACCCCAGATCAGACTCATTGACTAGAAGTGTTCAGAGATAAACCCCAGATCAGACTCAGTCACTAGAAGTAGTTCAGAGATAAACCTCAGATCAGACTCAGTCACTAGAAGTAGTTCAGAGAAAAAAAACAACACATCAGACTCATTGACTAGAAGTGTTCAGAGAAAAAACAACACATCAGACTCATTGACTAGAAGTGTTCAGAGAAAAAAAAACACATCAGACTCATTGACTAGAGGTGTTCAGAGAAAAAAAAAACACAGACTCATTGACTAGAAGTGTTCAGAGAAACAAAACACATCAGACTCATTGACTAGACGTGCTCAGAGAAAACAAAACACATCAGACTCATTGACTAGACGTGCTCAGAGAAAACAAAACACATCAGACTCATTGACTAGACGTGCTCAGAGAAAACAAAACACATCAGACTCATTGACTAGAAGTGTTCAGAGAAAAAAAAACCACATCAGACTCATTGACTAGAAGTGTTCAGAGAAAAGCTTAGGATCTGACTCAAACGTGGCACACCAATAAAATCAACAGTCACCTTTCAAGCACACTTATCCAGGCATACACGTCAGCAGTGAACTGGGCACCATCGGCTCAAGGCACAGCAAGCCCATCCGGGTGCTGGGAGACTAGCTGGGTGTGTGCCTATTATTCCCTAACTGCAGACTTGCAAGTACAGACAGAAAAATAGCTAGACATACCAACTCCAGGCACTATAAACCTAGATCATTCATAAACTAGAGCAGTGATTCTTAAACTAGTTCTACATTACCCAAGTGTCAGGCATGCCACCAGGTCATACAGACAGGACAACTCTCAAAGACTGGTAAGGTGCTAGCTTAATCTCTGTATCAGGGGATCAGATTATTTGATGTACAGCATTCCAAAAGTTTGAAAATCTGCTCTCTTCTGCAGTGGTTCCCAACCTGTGGGACGCGTACCCCTAGAAGTGCCATGCGGACCAGGATGCACAAATTATATTTATAATAGCTGAAAACTGCAAAAACAATGTGTGGTCCCCTTCCATTTACGAGAAGTTATGTTGAGAATCTATATTTCAAGATTTAGCAGTATTAATAAAATTCATCCATACAATTTTTGGTTTTGAATAAAATTAAATTATTGTTGTATTTAAGTCCAATGTTTAGTTTTTATTGATTTTTGCACGGCGAAATATTCTACTGCAATGTTTAGTTTTTGAGATTCATTTCAGCTACTTTTTTTTTAAACAAATGAAAATCATTTTTAAATGATGAAATAAATCTCATTTGCTTTTTACCGATTCATTTGGTTAGTCGGCTATTCTATTTTTAATACCATGGGAAAAACAAGGGGGGGGGGTGTGTAGGGAGAAGACAAAAAAAGTGGGCTCTGGTAGCATTCATAGATGAAAAAGTTTAATCAAAGGGTACGGGCGAAGACAAATAGTTTGGGAACCGCTGCCCTAAGGAATAGATATAGCGTTCAAATATCATTGCTCAATCACAATTTAGTTTTTGTTTTTTATGCTGCATCAAGAAGAAGAAAAGGACATCAACTTCAATGAATATTCACAGTACTATATAAGAGCTGTTGGTGTTGGTATTTCTTGAAAGAACTTGAAAAAATGATGGTAGCTAGGATCACTTCATGGTAAGAAACAAAACCGTCCGATGAACCAGAGAAACAAGACAAACACTCAACAACCTTTTGTTAACAACGAAGCCCGCCAATACCAAGGTAAATGTGGGACAATGCGTCTTAGCTCCAACTGGCCAGCGTCTTTAGAACGCGAATGAAGCAGCCATTTTAATTTTTGTTTTACCAATTTATCTATCCCCAGCCCTGTTTTTTCAAGAAACCTTTTCTGTTTGCTTGTGCTTTGTTTGGTGACATCCTATTGGTTCCTTTAGACACTACCTTTGTTTGGTGACATCCTATTGGTTCCTTTAGACACTACCTTTTTTTGGTGACATCCTATTGGTTCCTTTAGACACTACCTTTTTTTGGTGACATCCTATTGGTTCCTTTAGACACTACCTTTTTTTGGTGACATCCTATTGGTTCCTTTAGACACTACCTTTTTTTGGTGACATCCTATTGGTTCCTTTAGACACTACCTTTTTTTGGTGACATTTTTCTCGGCACTGTTTGACACTTTTCTCTGTCTTTATTTGGTATGGCTCTCTATCTCCACCCCATCGTTATATGCCTCTCTATCCCTGTGTTATATGCCTCTCTATCCCTGTGTTATATGCCTCTCTATCCCTGTGTTATATGCCTCTCTATCCCTGTGTTATATGCCTCTCTATCCCATCGTTATATGCCTCTCTATCCCTGTGTTATATGCCTCTCTATCCCTGTGTTTTATGTCTCTATCCCATCGTTATATGCCTCTCTATCCCTGTGTTATATGCCTCTCTATCCCTGTGTTATATGCCTCTCTATCCCATCGTTATATGCCTCTCTATCCCTGTGTTATATGCCTCTCTATCCCTGTGTTATATGCCTCTCTATCCCTGTTATATGCCTCTCTATCCCTGTGTGTTTGTTTAATAAACGAACTGTATTATTACTATTAAAAAAATATTTGTAAAAATGTTAAAGTAATTACCCCCCCCCCCTCCACCCCACTTTTGTTCCCTTCTTTTTCCAATTGAATTTAATAGGCCACTTCCACTTTGATTTCTTGAAAAGCTGATATGGAGAGACAGCAAAGTTACAACTGATCTCAATCTCCCTCAGTGTCCTAGGAAGTGGGTTGGTGGATAGGGCAGGCAACACTTTCTGCTTCATCTCGGGGGGTGGGGGGGTGGGGGGTGGTGGTGTTATTTTTGGTCAACAGCAGACATGTTCGTCAATGGGTAAAAGAGGAGGGGGCGGGTTTGCCGGCCAAAATCTTAGTCCCTCCGAGCGGTACTAACCCTGGCTACGCAACTGACCATTCAATTATTCTGTGCCCTGATTTCTTTGTCTTTCTTTTTGTCCCTCACAGCGCACGTGTCCGTGCATCGCCAAACCTCCACCACGGGCCTCCTCACAGCCCTAAGACTCGCCTCCGTGGAGGAACGCAAGAAGACTGGACGAGGCCTGACGTCGCACCCGAGGCACTCCGACGACGGCTCCTCGCCCCGATCACCTCTATCCGGCTCCTCGCCCCGATCACCTCTGTCCGGCTCCTCGCCCCGATCACCTCTGTCCGGCTCGCAGGAGCAGCTCGATGACGATGAGGTGTTCAGACCCAACAGGAGCAGCTCGATCATGGAGGGGAAACGACTCGTCAGCCATGACACCACCGGAAGTGACTCGAGATTCAACAGCAAACGCCTGGAAAATCTACCGGAAGCGGCGTCATTTTCTTTTTCAGACGAGCAGGACAATCAAAACGAGGTTGCTGCCACAACAAACGGCAAGCAAGCTGCATCTACATAACTTTGAAACTTGCCAACTTTATCTCAACTTACAATTTCCTGGGAGCATTCAATTCATTCTTTAATTACTTATTAACTTATTTTTTTTTTTAAATCATCTGGAAAATTACTTTTCTTTAAGAGAATGTTGCAAACTTGTTGTGCCTAATTACATAAGAATTTCGTTTCTATTTTTAAGCATTCATTTTAAAAAATATCAAGATTGACAAAGAGCCCTTGGTAGGAAGGTACGGTAACAAGGTCATTAAAAATATAAAACACAGGCTGGGGGGACAATCTAAAGAAACGGGTTGAAATAAAAATGTTAGTGGCTCTTTAAAAACTGGGAAATTTTGTAAATTGTAACTTTTGGCTATTCCGTCACAAAGGTTGCCGACCCATGCTTTAAGTCATCTGCAGCCAAATAAAATTGAGATATCTTTCCCCCATTAACACCTTCTTTAGCTAACCGCGAGGAGGTCTTTAAGACACATTTCTCCACATGACTAACTTCTTTAGCTTACCGCGACATTTTAGCATAAAACATGGGAAGGATAAGAAGTATACGTTTCAGCCTTAAATACAGCTCAAATATTACGCCCCTGCAACCATTTTTAATTTTTTTATTGGGGCGGGGTGCCCGTGCCACCCTCCCCAAGTCATACCACTGGTTTTCTTGCACAATGGCAGTTTCCACAATCATTTCAACCCTTAAATGTGACGCCATGCCAAGGAACACTTTTCAGATGTCCTTGTGACGTCACGCCCTTGTTTGGTTTTGATCATTGCTAAATTAACACGAGAGAGAGAGAGAGAGGATGAGTGACGCGCGTTGGGAGAAACCATCGAGGGACGGATGTGGACTGCTCACCACTCGGTCGATTCAATTATGCATTTATAAGATAGTGTACATAGAGCTGGACTTTTTCTTTTTGTTGGCAAGGTTACTGTGTCATGGCCGTCGTAGCTACACATTGTTGTGGACATATTTCTGACCTCTATGGGATATTACCGTCTAGGACACAATGATTGGTTGATTGGATAACATAGAGGACATGATGATTGGTTGAATGTAACATATATGACACAATTATTGGTTGAAGATAGCATATAGGATATGATGATTGGTTGAAGATAGGATATGACACAATGATTGGTTCAGATAACATATAGGATATATGATTGGTTGAAGACAGCATACAGGACACAGTGAGTGGTTGAGATAACATAGGACACGATGATTGGTTGAAGATAGCATATATGATAGATGATTGATTGAAGATAGCCTACAGGACACGGTGATTGGTTGCAGAGAGCACATAGGACATAATGAATGCTAGGTGAAACAGGCTGATCATACGGTGTCCTAATATCACCGTACACATTTCATCATACCCCAACCCATCCCTTCATTTTTAATCCTTTATGTTCACTTCGGTTTGGTTTGGCTTTGCTGGCTGGCAAGCCAAATCTTCGGACGGCTAATTCACCCACTAGACAGCTGAAACTCGGCAAACAGGCTCGTTGCCGATGGCAACCCCCACCCCCACGTTATCCCTCCAAAAATTAGTTTTTCAATGGAAGATGGAAGAAATGTGATGACACCGAACTCACGAAATATAATTCCCGAAAACTGCGCTAAATGAGATTTTTAAAAGTTCTATATGTGTATGTAGATAGATAAAGATATATTGAAGTGCGTTTGGTGCGCAATAGTTTTTTTTTTTTTTTTTTTTTCCTGCAATAGTTGGTGAAATAAATAAGCGGTGTAAAAGCGGGTGGTGGGTCATTAGAATATCACTAGAGTTCTGGGGCGTGACAAGGATGTCTGCTTGAGAGCCTTGAAGGGAGGGAGGGGAGGGAGGGGGAGGGGGAGGGGGGGCACTCATTGGGACTCTCATCAATTGTCTTACTTGCCTGCATGTTTGGTCAAATTTTCAAGCCCACCCCCTTGCTCGATATGACTGGACAATTACGCTCCATATCATGGACAATTACGCTCCTCTTTATGTATAAATTAGTACCCTCCATTTCATACAAAATCTCTACCCGTCATATATATTTAACTTACATATCACACATAATTACCCTCCAAACAATTCAAAATCTTTACCCATCATATCATACATTACCATTAACTGACATATCACACATAATTACCCTAACTATCATACTCCGCCAGTACCCTCCATATCATACTCCGCCAGTACCCTCCATATCATACTCCGCCAGTACCCTCCATATCACACTCCGCCAGTACCATCCATACCATACTCTGCCAGTACCCTCCATATCATACTCCGCCAGTACCCTCAATATCATACTCTGCCAGTACCCTCCATATCATACTCTGCCAGTACCCTCCATATCATATCCCATTCTCATTCAGTCCTGTTCATTCAAAGTTAAGTTCATATTAGAGTCCATACCCGCTATAAACTTTAAATATAATCAATTCATTCCATCATAATCCATTCTACAGTAACACTTAAACAACATTCCATTCTCTTTCAAGAATTCAATTTTAAACATCTTTCAATCATCTTTGCCTTATTTCAATTTGACAAACCATCCATAACACTGACGGCAACCTCTGGTACCCTCCCCATTAAAACCTTCCCATCACCCTACACCATAAGCTCATAACACTGACGGCAACCTCTGGTACCCTCCCCATTAAAACCTTTCCATCACCCTACACCATAAGCTCATAACACTGACGGCAACCTCTGGTACCCTCCCCATTAAAACCTTTCCATCACCTACACCATAAGCTCATAACACTGACGGCAACCTCTGTCACCCTCCCCATTAAAACCTTTCCATCACCTACACCATAAGCTCATAACACTGACGGCAACCTCTGTCACCCTTCCCATTAAAACCTTTCCATCACTCCACACCATAAGCTCATAACACTGACGGCAACCTCTGTCACCCTTCCCATTAAAACCTTTCCATCACCTACACCATAAGCTCATAACACTGACGGCAACCTCTGTCACCCTTCCCATTAAAACCTTTCCATCACCTACACCATAAGCTCATAACACTGACGGCAACCTCTGTCACCTTTCCCATTAAAACCTTTCCATCACCCTACACCATAAGCTCATAACACTGACGGCAACCTCTGTCACCCTTCCCATTAAAACCTTTCCATCACCTACACCATAAGCTCATAACACTGACGGCAACCTCTGTCACCCTCCCCATTAAAACCTTTCCATCACCTACACCATAAGCTCATAACACTGACGGCAACCTCTGTCACCCTCCCCATTAAAACCTTTCCATCACCTACACCATAAGCTCATAACACTGACGACAACCTCTGTCACCCTTCCAAATAAATCCTTTCAAACACCCTACAACACACTCCTTATAACAAACCAGTTGCACAAACCTCGCTCTTCTGTCGTTCCTTTCTGTCCATCATTTCCAAGGCAAAGAATGCTCCCCGTTCAGGGCGCGAGCTCATTAGAGAATTTCTGCAGGAAATCAATATGAATAATTTTCGATCTAATGCATACAAGATGGTATAAAAAAAAACACCCAACTTGTGTGGCCTTTAACTGACTATGGACATTACATAGACCTGCATTGACATTTACTTCGTTTTTGGAGCGTGTGCGGCACTGAATCAAATAGTCGATACCCGGAGTCGAAATAAAATGATTATGTGGAGTCGGAGACAGTTTTTTCATGGATGACTCACGATTCCAAACAAATTTACAAGCACAGCCCCCCCCCCCTCACTCCCCAACCACAAAGTGCCCACAGCCACACACACAAAGTGCCCACAGCCCCACAAACACACGAAGTGCCCACAGCCACACAAAAACACAAAGTGCCCACAGCCACACAAACACACAAAGTGCCCACAGCCACACAAACACACAAAGTGCCCACAGCCACACAAAAACACAAAGTGCCCACAGCCCCACAAACACACAAAGTGCCCACAGCCACACAAACACACAAAGTGCCCACAGCCACACAAACACACGAAGTGCCCACAGCCACACAAAAACACAAAGTGCCCACAGCCCCACAAACACACAAAGTGCCCACAGCCCCACAAACACACAAAGTGCCCACAGCCACACAAACACACAAAGTGCCCACAGCCCCACAAACACACAAAGAGCCCACAGCCCCACAAACACACAAAGTGCCCACATCCACACAAACACACAAATGATATAAAACACACAATTGATCTATAGCACAAACAGAATTGATCTGACATCAATTGTGGGATGAAAAGATTTAAATACAATGTAAAGGAGACAATGGCCACCTTTGATAAGGAAGTTTTCGTCACTACAAGAATTGTGCCATTATGTCATACACTTGAAACATAGGTCAAGACATAGTGTGTGGGTCTGAATACAAGACATATGTGGGTCTCAGTGCAAGACATATTGTGTGGGTCTGAGTACAAGAAGTACGTGTATGGGTCTGAAAACAAGACATATTGTGTGGATCTGAATACAAGACATATTGTGTGGGTCTGAATACGAGACATATTATGTGGGTATCAATACCAGACATACTGTGTGGGTATCAATACAAGACATATTGTGTGGCTCTGAATACAAGACATATTGTGTGGCTCTGAATACAAGACATGTGGGTCTGAATACAAGACATAAATGTGGGTGTGAAAACAACAAGACATACATGTGTGTATGATTACAAGAGATCTTGTGTGGGTTTCAATACAAGGCTTACAGTGAAAGTCCAATTAAAATGATCGATTTTATGGGTCTAAATTAGAATTGGGAATCGAACCGAAACACCGATCTCAAACCCATGGACGCCCACATTGAACCCCAACTCTACTGTCGACTGAATAGAACCCCAACTCTACTGTCTACTGAATAGAACCCCAACTCTACTGACGATTGAATAGAACCCCAACTCTACTGACGACTGAATAGATCCCCAACTCTACCCTTTCGCCCACAGGTTTGATTTGTATTGGGGCCTGACAAGCAAGCTAAAACCGACCATAGCCGACTCTGTTTAATCCAACGTCAGCTACTTGTGTGATTCATAAACAAACAAAATTATATCGGCCCTAGGGATCAATACAAAAAATTGTTTACAGTTGACAACACCTATATAAGGGGTCCTCAAACTTTGTTACCCCCCCCCACCCGTCCGTCACTCTCTCGCAAAAGACAATTTTCGGGACTGGACTATAGTTTGTAAATACTATAAAAGAATTATTTGAAGTGGGGGAATTGACACGCAGGAAAAAGAAACTCTACTTATACTATAGATCAGGCCTGCACAACTCAAAATGTAAGGTGGGCCGTAACGCAGGATGAAAAACTTGTGCGGGCCAAAACAAAATAGGACAGGGGGGAAAGCTATTAAGTAAATAATAAGAATAAAGTATATTTCGTTACTTCGCGGGCCGCAAAGTGGGTGTTCACGGGCCTCATGTGGCCCGCGGGCCGTACGTTGTGCAGGCCTGCTATAGATGATACAATCAATAATTTAAATCAATCAAAACTGGTTTGCAATTTAATGGGAAGCATCAACCTGCTTTTAAAATCATTTATATTAACTTCGCTTTTGTCGTGAATGACAGGCTGGCTGACGGGCAAAATCTTCGGAAGGCTAATTGACCCACTTTCCGCCAACCTATCCAGCTGAAACTTGGCACATAGACTCGCAGCCGATGACAACACATTCTGTAAAATGTTCAGCCCTAATCACCAAAATCCCCCCCCCCCCCCCCCCCGCAGCCGATGAACACCCATTCTGTAAAATGTCCAGCCCCAACCACCAAAATCCCCCCCCCCCCGCCCTTATTTTTCAATAATTCCCGACAACTGCGCTAAATGAGATCCTTGAAAACAGTTCTCGCAACTGCGTTTGGCGCGAAAGATTTTCTTGTGCTTTTCCTGATAGAATTAATGTAAGCAATCTGCCATGTTAAAGCGAGTGTTAGGTTATTGGAATATTCATTCAGTTCTGGCGCGTGGGAAAAAAATGCTGTTGCGAGCATTTGGGGGGGGGGGATAAAGGGGCACTAATTGTGATTCTTGTAAAGAGCTCTACTTGGATATATGGTTTCCCCTATTTTCAGCCCCTCCCCCCCTCCCCGTGGCTCGATATTACATTTTAAAAAGGATTCATGCGAAAACCTTGTTTTTGGGGCTTGTTTCATCCCTAGTGAGAACAATTTTCGGTTAAATTAAAAGAGATACCCGGGTAAATATGCGGCAGCCTGGTGGGCCTGGATAAGGACCCTCGGCTGGGCCGAATTCAGCCCGCAGGCCGTAGTTTGATGACCCCTGAACTAGATGTCGTGGGATGGGGTGGGGGCAGTGTGCCGCACTAGTTTGATGGTTGGACAGGAGAATCAACAAATCCGGTCGCCATTGATCAAACGTCAGAGTAGGGATTAAATAGATCCGCTGCCCACATTTTTGTTCCATATTCTTTTATACAAATTTTTTTAAAAATAATTCTGGAAGTAGACAGTGTTGTTCTAATCACATGACTAATCATAAATAAATGCCATAACGAAAAACAATTTGTCATTTCTCTGCCATTAAAAATAAAATCACAACACAACAGCATAAGATGAGCCGAGTCACCTTTTTGTTGGACTAAAGCAACATATGAAAACGAAGATTGTGGGCGTACATGTAATTTGAGTTGAATCAATTATTGATAGCATCCCCCATTCATCACGGCCAATCACATTCGCCTTGACAGATAGACGCTGACAGAATGGTAACAATTGAGTTCATCAAAGTTGACCAACTCAACTAAAAGATTCCTGATCATCAAAGATGAACTGAACGATGCATCTTTAAGGAATTTCTTTTATTTCCATTTAAACGAATTTATTACTAAGTCAAAATAAGTATGCTGAAATTGCTATATAAAATATGTTGTATTCTGAAAGTGACATACAAAATAAGTTGTATTCTGAAACTAGCATACAAAATAAGTTTTATTCTGAAAATGACAAACAAAATAAGTTGTATTCTGAAAGAGGCATACAAAATTAGTTCTATTCTGAAAGAGCTATTGCTGGGCACAACCAAGCTAAGAGGCGACGTGAATGACAGCACAGGCATACACATTCATTGATGCCACGACCTTAGCTATGGTCCGGTCATAGAGAGTGGAGCCACGCTAAGACTACGAAGCATGGAGTTAACTGTAGCATGTATCCATGTTAATAATCATCTATCTATTTGTAAACTTGTTAATTTATGATCAACAACACTGCTTGTCTGACGATCATATTAAAGGGCCGCTTTAGCCCCGGGTACAGTGACCCTTGAACCTCGGGGCCCACACAGGGCTAGTTGCCCAAATAGCAAAGCCAGCCCTAATAAAACTCTCTCTCTCTCTCTCTCTGATAAAATGGTTTCCACAGGAATCCAAACTAAAGATAAGACTGAAGTGAACTGTACTAACTTGGATTTCCCAGACACAGGCGGAAGTAAACAATGGCGGACAATGACGCGAGGCACGCTAATGCACCACCATTTAGATATAACCAACAGCTAAGACAAAGATTTGAAAATAGAAATCCGATCCAATGACACAAAACAATGTCTGACCAATGTCAAACACGCTGAAACCATGGCTTCTTAACCTTAGGCACGGGTTGATAAAAAAAAAAAAAGGGGGGGGGGGGTCCAGGGAAGACCCATTAAATCAGTTGGATAGGCAATGTAAATATAATTGTATCATTGTTTGGGAGGTGGGGTGCCGGAAATATGTTTTGAAATCGAGATGGCGGTGGGGCGCTGCGAAAAAGCTCAAGAACTCCTGAACTAAACGCGACACAACAAAACCTTTAGATTTAACCAACAGCTAAGCTTTAAAAAAACTATGTCGGCCATGTCTGTGGTCATGGTGAATATTGTTAGGACATTCTGTTTCTACATAGATGCCTGCATGGGCGTATCTAAGAATTGAACAAGGAGGGTGGGGGTTCATCACCCTCCATGTCACCCCTGAGTCCACTAACGGATACTTACTAGGCAGGTTGGTTGAAATACCGCTGTCAAGCATGGATACTGACGCCATTTGTGGGCACCGAATGTTGTGTTTTATCGTGCGCGGTGCACCTTGGGTGTTTCCTTGATGAACGTTCTTGGCGCCGCGAGGCTTGTGACGTATCCGTGACGTGAAGCTATCCGTGACGTAGTGTCTAGACTGTCTCTGAGTGCGCGCTATGTAGTTTGCCAGTAGATGCCTGAGCGTTGAGTCAGAAGGTTGTATTGTATTTCTTTACTGAGCTACGCTATGCGTTTGATTTATTGTACGACAAGATGATAGATCACATGGATTGAAGTTGACGTTGCTCTTGGAATAGGGTTTAGGGTTCGATTTTGATCAGGTACGACGCAAGAACCAACCGTACGGACTCGTCAATCGCCTCGTCTTTAAAACCAAACCATTGTTTTTGACGAGCTCTGTGCAAACGGATGAAGTCACTACGTCAGATTCTTGTCTACAGAGCAAAACGAGCCATTATCTCGGAGTGATTTCAAAAAGACCTTTGCCATGCGCGTGTCGGGCGTTGTGTGTGTGTGTGTGTGTGTATGTGGATGGTTTGAGTAAGATTGAAACATTGAGCTGCGTGGACATTCCCACTCAACCAATCAGTCATCGCCGCCACCACGGCAACAACCACCAACAACAAACTGTCACCACCAACAACAAACTTGTCACCACCAACCGGGAAAACCAACAATCACCGCCACATACATCACTACCACACCACCGTAATCACCATCGGCCAATCTCAACCTTTCACCTGTGATATAGTTCATACGATCAACAGCTTTGAAATTCTTCCTGTACAGTACTTAGCTTCACATTTTTTGTCCCTTGCATTTACAAGAAATAAAAACTTTTCTTTAATGTTGATGGCTTACACCTTCTTTTTTTAAATTAAATGAATCAATTTTTTAAAGTGTGGAAATTTCCTTTTAAATTGGATAAAGTGTACAGATTTATTGCGGTAAAGGGATTGTAAGATCTGAGGCGATTGGAAGATCTGAGGCTATTGGAAGATCTGAGGGTATTGTAAGATCTGAGGCTATTGTAAGATCTGAGGGTATTGTAAGATCTTAGGGGATTTGATGATCTGAGGGTATTGTAAGATCTGAGGGTATTGTAAGATCTGAGGGGATTGGATAATCTGAGGGTATTGGAAGATCTGAGGCGATTGGAAGATCTGAGGGTATTGGTAGATCTGAGGGTATTGGTAGATCTGAGGGTATTGTAAGATCTGAGGGTATTGTAAGATCTGATGGGATTGGAAGATCTGATTGATTGGAAGATCTAATGGGATTGGAAGATCTGAGGTAATTGTAAGATCTGATAAAATTGGATGTTATGAGGGAATTGGAAGATCTGAGGCGATTGGAAGATCTGAGGCGATTGGAAGATCTGATGGTAATGGATGATCTGCGGGTATCAGAAGAACTGATGGGATTGGAAGAACTGAGGGTATTGGAAGATCTGAGGCAATCGTAAGATCTGATAAAATTGTATGTTTTGAGGGGATTGGAAGATCTGAGGCCATTGTACGATTAGGGTGATTAAATGAGGTATTACGTGATTAGACAAGTTAGGAGGTAATTAGATGAGGTGGAGGTGATTAATGTGGGAGTCAAATGTGAGTTAAGTTGGGGGTGATGACGTACGTGAAGGACATGGTTGGATAAGAGTAAAGAGGTGTTGAAGTTAGGTATGTGAAGAGGTAAGTTAGATGGTGATGCTTTAGTATATGAAATGATGAGGTAAGTTAGGAGGTAATGAGTTAGTATATGAAATGATGAGGTAAGTTAGGAGGCGATGCGTTAGTATATGAAATGATGAGGTAAGTTAGGAGGTGATGAGTTAGTATATGAAATGATGAGGTAAGTTAGGAGGTGATGCGTTAGTATATGAAATGATGAGGTAAGTTAGGAGATGATGCGTTAGTATATGAAATGATGAGGTAAGTTAGGAGGTGATGCGTTAGTATATGAAATGATGAGGTAAGTTAGGAGGTGATGCGTTAGTATATGAAATGATGAGGTAAGTTAGGAGGTGATGCGTTAGTATATGAAATGATGAGGTAAGTTAGGAGGTGATGCGTTAGTATATGAAATGATGAGGTAAGTTAGGAGGTGATGCGTTAGTATATGAAATGATGAGGTAAGTTAGGAGGTGATGCGTTAGTATATGAAATGATGAGGTAAGTTAGGAGGTGATGCGTTAGTATATGAAATGATGAGGTAAGTTAGGAGGTGATGCGTTAGTATATGAAATGATGAGGTAAGTTAGGAGGTGATGCGTTAGTATATGAAATGATGAGGTAAGTTAGGAGGTGATGCGTTAGTATATGAAATGATGAGGTAAGCTAGGAGGTGATGCGTTAGTATATGAAATGATGAGGTAAGTTAGGAGGTGATGAGTTAGTATATGAAATGATGAGGTAAGCTAGGAGGTGATGAGTTAGTATATGAAATGATGAGGTATGTAGACAATACTATTGTCAATATAGACACGACAAATTGATTTCATTGTACTGGTAACTTTTACTGAATGAAGAAGTGATCATAGAACGAAACAGTCATAGAGGTCAATGGACCCCTTACAGTCTCTTTCTCTCTCCTTTTCACTGTCTCTCTATTATCTTCTGTCTCCCATGCACACGTGTGTGTAATGTTTCTCTTTGTCAGCATCTCTCTCTCTCTCTCTCCCTTTCTCTACTTTTCACGGTCTCTCTTTCTCTCACTATACCATCTCTCTCTCTCTCTCTCTCTCACTCATTCATACATGTGTGTATGTATATTTCTCTCTCTCTCTCTCATGCACACATAATGATGTAATGTTTCTCTCTGTGAGCACTCTCACTCGACCCAATGACCTCTTGTAAACAATGATCAAAGTTCATTTCAGACTTGAGTAATACAACGTGCTATACTTATTTATAGATTTTAAAAAAACATAGTGCACAAAATCCATTTCCTTTGGAATATCGTTGTCAGTGGAATGTTTGTACCAGCAATACTACTGGCAATTCTTTATTTCTAGACCTCAGTATGGTCTACGTCCAAATAGGGGTCAGCCTGCCCACTGACGGGATTTGAACCCCCTTCGCTTGACCCTCGGTAAGAAAATTCTAAGTTCGTACCAGGCTCGATCGTGTACACCTGTCTCTGTACCGGTACAACATGCCTACAGTTTGTGTACCTGTCGTGGCAGGGTTTGTGGCCCGAAGATCCGATCCCATCCTGTCGACTGGTCGAGTGAAGATCTGAAGTGACTCCCCGGCCGGGTGGCTTGGTTACACTCGCACGTTTTGGGATCACGATTCCATTGCTGGGCTGCGAGATGGACGCGCTGTGGAGATCAGGAGTTATTTTCACGACTTCCTGCTGCCTGTCTTGGGGGTGATCACACAGCTCCGGCGAGGGCAGAGGTCTATCGGACCACCGTTGGATCTTTTCCTCGACAGGTAGGATAGTATGAGCTACGCCAGGATTGATTGTCTGAGCTACGCCAGGATTGATTGTCTGAGCTACGCCAGGATTGACTGTCTGAGCTACGCCAGGATTGACTGTCTGAGGTACGGCATGTTTGATTGTCTGAGCTACGCCAGGATTGATTGTCTGAGCTACGCCAGGATTGATTGTCTGAGGTAAGCCAGGCACAATACAACTGCTCATTGTCTCGTGCCGCCTACAGTTAATTTCGGGCTTTGCACTCGTGTCAATACTGCCAATCTGTTCATCGGCGGATGTAATCTTATTAACTTCTACTCTGGTCTTAAAATTCAACTTGCCCGATGGCTTATTATGTTTTAATGACACGCCTTTGATACCGCTTTCCACGCACATGCCACGGGTTTCACACCATTCATTACAATCGTTATGTTCAATACATTTTAGCCGCCTGGAAGCTCGTTTTATACGCCTCAAGCTCCTTTCGCTGACATTTTTAGAACCACTCGGCCCGTCTCGTTGGAGCGGTTGTCCGACTTCTCGACCCGAAACTAGTTCATCATACATCTCGGAAGTTAACGAACGGGAAGATATCGCGTCATTATGAAGCTTATCCGAATAAAAATGTAATCGATTACGATAATCGTCCAGCTCATGGAGTCTACCAAACCGACACGCCCAATCTTGATGTCTGGTAGTTATTGCCCGAAAGGGCATGGGAGAAGGCGCTCGGTAAGCCCAATGACACGAGCATAGGTTTTTCTGTAATGGAGGCCCGTGAAGGGCCGGGAGTTCGTTGTGGTTGAAATGATCGCACGGAGAACCGTCGAAGCCTTCTTGAAAACGAATCTTGGCGGGCATCCAGGCGATACTACAAATTCTCTTCCGGTTCAAATCGATATCCACTTCAAGGTAATCGAGTATCGCCCTCTGCCTCTTCTTCACCCGCTCCCAGTATCGATACATTGAGAACACTAGAATCAAAAGGATGAGCAGAAGGAAGACTATCGAAAGATACGGCACCCAGACGGTACCGTGCCGATACACGTCGGTCACAGGTGTGGTGACGTTGTCGTCGTCAAGAGGTACGACTGGCAGGTCGGTGGCGTTAAAACAGGATGTCAGGTTCGCTGAATGTGTCAGGTTCGTTGAATATGACATCGCTCATTGCCGAGACAGTCTTTCGTTATCACATTCCAGATATCACAACTGTTTCCTTTGATTCAGCGAAATACAAGAGAAAACTAAAACAAAAAAAGAACTATCGATTGAAAAATGACCAAATTAACAAAGGGATATGTTTATAGTACCTTAGGCAACTAAGATACAAGCATTGTACCAAATCCGAATAAGATATAATCATAGCATCATAGGCAACTAAGATATAATCATAGTACCATAGGCAACTAAGATACAATCATTGTACCAAAGGCAACTAAGATTATTACCCTATAGGCAACTAAGCTATAATCCTAGTACCATGAGCAAGTAATACAAAAATGACGCCAGCAGCTGGCCTACATAAAATACCACACACATCGACTTGGGAACCATGAATCGCCCGATTGAAGGACATTAACTGAAAATATTCAAACATCTCATCAAACAATTCAAAGCATCAGGAGCCTGCAACAAGAAATCGCCTTCGCAGCCTGTTATAGATGAAGCAGCAGTAGTTTGATAGCTCGTGCTTAGTTAGGACAAACTCTTGACAGAGTAGACGTACCGCTACATGCCCAGAGCGTACGTACTCACCTTGATTATCTCCGCACGGGAGGGTCGATCAACTAACATGTATTAGTCAACTGAAACATTAGGAGCCAATGAGAAAACAAAAGGCCACTTCCTTCAATGAATTGAATAACACAATTTAAGCCGTTATAGGTGACTACACTCTACAGCAAGACACATCAAACTCATAAGGCATTAAGTATGCGGCTGAGAATAGGCGACTTCATTAGAGCGATACGTCTTTCCAAATATCCCCAGTTCAGAACAATAAATATCATATGTGAATATGTCCAGTTCGGAACGCAGATGGTCTCATAAGGGCAGTTAGTTTAGTTGAGTATGTCCATGACACAGCAGGCCTCATTAGGGTAGTTTGTTTAGTTGAGTATGTCCATGACACAGCAGGCCTCATAAGGGCAGTTAGTTTAGTTGAGTATGTCCATGACACAGCAGGCCTCAGTAGGGCAGTTTGTACATGTGAACATGAACACGACAAACCTCAAATGTTCAGCTGGTCAAGATCTGGTCCACTGAAAACTAAAAAAAATCGATAGGGCGTGAGGATATTTTATCCCGCAACAGGCACGCTCTCCAGGCCTGTTCATCCTTTCTTAATACCATCGATAACAAAATAATCATCCTTTTTTCCCCTAATGTATCAAAACGAGAACGCTGTCTTGTCTTGTATGTACAGATACATCAGCACACGATGGTTAGGTGGGGTCTAAAATTCCCTATAAAACTGATGAATAAAAAAAAACACCAAAAAAAAAAACGAACACTCTGCAGATTCCAGAAAGAAACTAATTATCAGATGTGGGTTATACAAATATGAGTTCGAGAATTCATTAAATTTCATTGATCATGCCATATGGTGGGCAAATGTCGGCGGGACAGGCATACATTTACAGTCGTTAAAGTTATAAAGACAGCAATACCCGCGGGCGCTAGTGAGAGGAACAACGGCAACCCCTCCCTTGGGGTAGTGACGACAAATTGACAAACTCGAGCACAGAAAAATGCATCCGGTTTGACAGGTGAGGAGGTACTCAACAAGTTCAAGTATCGAAATGGATAAATATTTTTGTTCGTGACGATACTCAAAGGATACACACCGCTTCCTTGAGGCGATGGCATTGAGAAAGTCGATTTCCCACTGACTTAGTCTACTCGTGTTCAGCCAAGATGCCGTTCTGCGAGAAGTATTGATTTGAGCAAAGGTAGGACATGAAGAGCTAACGTTGTCCAGCATCGATGGACAGGTAATATGTATGGAATGGCTACAATATTGACATTGGGTTGGATGACCTTGGGGTGGCCTTTCATTGGAAGGACTTACATGTCATGGGAATGACATAGGGTGGGACGAGAGATAGGATGAGTTTACAATGACATATGGCTATGTTCAATTTGGTAGCATTTCGGGCGGGTTGATATTTGGTGGGATCCTATATGGGGTATTTGTTGGTATGTATGGGGTTGCGTGAAATTGGGTGGGATTACATTAGGTGGGATATTATTTGGGATTGATATTGGATGGATAATATGGTGGGATTAAACTAGGTGGTATGAGGAGAGGCTCCTTGTATGAACAATTATTTGCGGCGAACTGGGTCACGGTGATATGTACGTGACAGTAGGCCCTGTCATTTTGGACTGCCGGTGATTCTCGATCTTTTTCTCTCCGTTCCCAATTTCTTACAGTTACAGTGCTCGGAACAAAATAAAACTCCACTGATTCCAAATTCACCTCTAATGCATAATGCACTCCAAAAACGTGTTCTATGACATCTTAACATCATTCGGTCGGCAGCTTGGGTAAATAGACATGGATTTTGGAGTACTTTATAATGGTGCTTTTGTAAAGTTTGAAAAGACACTGTGGTACCCATTCAATCTACAATACTGACTTTCAGCCAACTATGTACGTGACAGTCGTAAGTTACTGATCATGGCTTTACATTCCAAAGACAAGCAGTTCACTGCAGTTTTAAGGCTGAATCCAGACTAAACTAAGAAATCCCCCCCCCCCCAACAAAACAAAACATCACCCAAACCCTAAAAGTACCCTTCCCAACTCCAACAATTTGAGAACTCCTGGCTCTGGTTAAGAGAATCGCCTTAACATTTTGTTTTCCAATGTTGAATTCGTTTATCTGCTACTGGAGCCTAGATAGCCAACCTGTCAACGTCATCGAGTCATCAACGGACGGTTGCCGTTAGAGAGTAATCTTGGAATCATTCACATCGGCTACGTCCATCAAAGATTCGCTTATCATTTACACCTCAATCGACCCACCACCCCAAACCCCGGGATAAACCTGGGCTACCCCCCCCCCCCCCCCCCCCCCCCCCCCCCCCCCCCCCCCGTTCACCGGCGCCATCATGGCAGACCATCAAACAAACTTTCGGAACAAAGGGGAAACAAGTTAAGCCTCATAAAAGGGACATAACTACAACAGGACAAAACCCCAACCCGGGTAAATATTTATTTGAACTGGTCCAACACAGAAAAGTCTTTAGATTGTTGCCTCGTTTGAGCTTGTGTTAGCAGACGAGAGAAAATTGTAAGGAATCATGACGTAGCTATAACACTATCGTCTGCTAAACGGGGATCGCAATGGACGGAAGTATAGATTTAAAACGTGGTTACCAAAAGTTGGTTTTGTTTATTTTTTTTATCTCGGCGCAGTTGCCGAATACAGCATTTTTTCCCCAAGCGCCCTATTTTTGCCCTTTCCACGTCACCATACATTGTGGAAAAGAATAGAGCGAAACTTCTAGGTTTAGGGAGAGGATCCTGTGACAAGTTTGTACTATGTGAGTTACTTCCCTGAAACCTTGTCAGCCCAGACGTCGCGACCCGCCACACTGAATTAACTATGGAAATCTAAGAATGTTAACGTTGTAGTTTTTTTTAGGCAACCCCCCCCCCCCAGGTCGCCACTGCTCCTAGAGAGCACCGCTGCACACACTCAGGAAGACACTGCCCCCAGGGCACCGGTGCACACACTTAGGAAGACACTGCCCCAAGAGCAGCACTGCGCACAGTTAGGAAGACACTGTCCCCAGTTGGAAACCACTAGACTACCACGTAGGTTACGGTACTGCATATTCAACTGAAAAATAACCAATTAATTAACAGAAGATATTGCGAAATCGATTTGTTATTGTAGTTGCTCCCTGAACTAATCGAATCATGCCGTCCACTAAGACACAGTATTTATTTACAAGACGTTGATAGGGTAGAGATAGGGTTGCCAGATGAACACATTAAAGAATGAGGGGATTTACTATTGACAAGGTCGTCAAAGGATGACATTTTGCTTTAAAAGGATGAAATTTTGTTTTAAAAGGATGACATTTCTTTTCAAAGGATGCCATTTTGTTTTGAAAGGATGACATTTTAAAATGAACCTAAATTGAAAATATAAACCTTTTTATGTTAAAAAAACCAATAACTACAACATTAAAATAAATGTTCCACAAACCTATGACACTAATCAGGCATTTAACTATACTTCACAGAGCACCTACGACACTAATCTGGCATTTAACTATACTTCACAGAGCACCTATGACATTAATCAAGCATTTAACTATACTTCACAGAGCACCTATGACGCTAATCAGGCATTTAACTATACTTCACAGAGCACCTATGACACTAATCAGGCATTTAACTATACTTCACAGAGCACATATGACACTAATCTGGCATTTAATATATTTCACAGAGCACCTATGACACTAATCAGGCATTTAACTATACTTCACAGAGCACCTTTGACACTAATCTGGCAATTAACTATACTTCACAGAGCACCTTTGACACTAATCAGGCATTTAACTATACTCCACAGAGCACCTATGACACTAATCTGGCATTTAACTATACTTCACAGAGCACCTATGACACTAATCAGGCATTTAACTATACTTCACAGAGCACCTATGACACTAATCTGGCATTTAACTATATTTCACAGAGCACCTTTGACACTAATCTGGCATTTAACTATACTTCACAGAGCACCTATGACACTAATCAGGCATTTAACTCTACTTCACAGAGCACCTATGACACTAATCTGACATTTAACTATACTTCACAGAGCACCTTTGACACTAATCAGGCATTTAACTATACTTCACAGAGCACCTATGACACTAATCAGGCATTTAACTATACTTTACAGAGCACCTTTGACACTAATCTGGCATTTAACTATACTTCACAGAGCATCTATGACACTAATTAGGCATTTAACTATACTCCACAGAGCACCTATGACACTAAGCTGGCATTTAACTATACTTCACAGAGCACCTATGAAACTAATCTGGCATTTAACTATACTTCACAGAGCACCTATGACACTAATCTGGCATTTAACTATACTCCACAGAGCACCTATGACACTAATCTGGCATTTAACTATACTTCACAGAGCACCCTTGACACTAAGCTGGCATTTAACTATACTTCACAGAGCACCTATGACACTAATCTGGCATTGACGCAAATTTATAATGTCAGCACTGTCATTATTCACATTGCCAATATCCACTATGGCCAATTTGCATTATCCACCCTGTCACAATCAAACATACAACACTGCTATTATCCACACTTTCTATTTCCACTATACCCCTCAGCCATTATCCACACTTATATCTACTATTCCACACTGCCATTGTCCACCCTGACAACCCTCTTATCAATTTCCCCTACACCACACTGCTATTATCTAGCCCTATAATATTTACAACCACACAATCCACACTGCAAAATTCCATCCAATATCCACAATTTCAATATCCATCCTGCTCTTCTTATCCTGATATAATGCACATTGTCATAATCTACCCTGTCATAATCCACCATGCCATAGTCTACCTTGTCATAATCCACCATGTCATAGTCTACCTTGTCATAATCCACCATGTTGTAATCCACTCTGCCCATGGAGGATGAGTAGTGGTTGAAAATAAGATTTTTTTTTGCAAACCCAACAATGACAATGTGCACTAGACTAATAGATGTTCAGCTGCACTAATTGACGCCACACCTGGCTAATCCACGCCCCACTGAACTGATGGCCTCCAACATTTACAGCCTGTGCCCTACTAACTTTTAACAAACGATTTCGCATCCTATAACCAAACAGTTTGAAATTGAACTTAAACATTGTCAGTACGGCTGATTTAGGTCTTGGGTTTCTCAAATAACCAGATGAAAGAAAATATGGTCATTAAGGGGGAGAAACTGCAACCAGGTTGGCAAAAAAGGAAATGAGTGATACAAAGTATGGTCAATTATTTTTGCTGCCCTCTCGGATACCACTTTTCACCAAAGAGCTATTTTTATTTCATTCTGTTTTTACTGTTGTTTGTCCGCCCATGAAGGCTTCCTGCCAACGCGTTCGTTGTTTTGTTGCATTCCTATTTTCAGGTTTTCCCATCCTGTTTCACTCATTTTCTTTTTTAAAATGAAAATAGTGTTAAAAGTGAAAGTTATGGAGGTGACTAAATTACTCACATTTAATTAGCTTCTCCTCTGTGCTCGCTTCATACTATATATAACCTTTGCCACAGGACAACAGATCAGGGTGCCACCAGAGAAGGTTACCACCAGAGCAGGTTGCCCACCTGAGAGCAGGTTGTCCACCAGAGCAGTTTTCATCACAACAGGTTTTCATTACAGTAGATTGCACCAGAGCAGGTTGCCCACCTGAGAGCAGGTTGTCCACCAGAGCAGTTTTCATCCGAACAGGTTGTCATTACAGTAGATTGCATAGGAGCAAGCTGCTATCAGATCAGTTTGCATCATAGCACGTTGCCACCAAAGAAGGTTGCCACCAGAGCAGGTTGCCACCAGAGCAAGAAGACTCCAAGAGGTCCATGGGTGGGGTGTGGGGGTGGAAATGGTGACACAATGTGTTAGCCGTACTGGATGACACCAACAGTAGTGACGCTGCCGCTCTGAAAGAGTGAAATTTAAATAATTAATTATGGGTGTTTATAAATATACAAGATCATAGTTGAAATTAAATAGGATACAGTTGGAGTGGGCTACAAAATCAATTTATTCCACACAAATGGCTCAATGGAATGATAATTTGCTTAATTAATAGACTATTTAAAAACTACTGTAAAAATGCTCGTGGGTAAAGGCATAGTAAGCCAGCCATTCTTTGTTAAAAGGATCATTTCAACAAGAATTTCAACCACCAGAATGCGATCGGCCACCTTCACACCTTCGACTGTTTTGACCAGCCTGACACAATAAGAAAACCCCACCATATCCCCCCCCCCCAAACCCCATGGACACTAGTTGAAACGGTAGCCCCTTCCATATCACACTATCTACTTTCCATATAACCCATCCCTATAAAATATGCCCCTACGTGTATTCGTTAATGGCCCTTTTCCCCATACCACAAAACTATAATGGCCTAACCCGTATTTGTTAAATCTCAAACCAAGCAAAACGAAGAAAGTACAAAAGCAGACAAAATGAGCTGTGTCTAGCATTTCATTCATTACAAGTTTACATTACAATCATTCATCACAGCTTGGTTTGACCCGGTAATGGGTCTCATCCCCTGGCACCAACTGTTGCATCCATTGCGTAGACACTTGGATGACGTCAACTTTGATTAAGTCAGGGGTCCTAAAAATAAGACCTGCTGGTCATATCCGGGCCGCCAGAGCCACACTGCGGGTAGCCGGACATTGACCATTTCATTTGCCAAAAATGATAAGCAGTTGGACTGCGATAAGGCTGTTAAGTAAATGAGTAGGACGCAAGCAATGTGTGTAAATAAAACATGATCTAATGCTTTAATTATCATAAGATAAAATACAGATATAAACGCTTAAACTTAAGCATTGTGGAGTTCATTTTTGTTTTGCGCATCTTCTGCCTTTTTGACTCCTTCATACACTGCTGTTCGCCAGCTGAAACGTTTGGCAATGATCTTCCATTCGTTGATTTCAATGTTGGCTTCCCTTATACTCTTTTAGCAAACATCCACAAATCTCAGGCGTAGCTGTCCAATAAGCCTTGTCCCTTCTGCTAACTCTCCATACAGCAGCATCTTTGGAATACAGCCTTACCCCATTCTCCTTACATGGCCTAACCAATGAAGGCGCCTCTTGCGAAGAGCAGAGAATACGCTAAACATTTTTGCCCGTTTCAAGACCTCTGTGTTAGGCACGTAATTCTGCCATTGGATGGGTAAAAATGCTATTACTACTATTACAAGTAAAAATGAAAAAAAAAATGAAGAAAAATGAAAAGGGAACGATTCCATCGTGAAAACAAATCTTAGTTGAACGGTAAGACAAATGGCGGAAAGTACAGTATAAAAAAAAAACCAACGGGAAAAGACATTGCAGCTTGGTTAAATTGTGACTTGGATTGATACCTATAGAGTCAGCATACATAAACTTTTGATTACTTTGTTTTCCATATACATTCTGTAAGGTGTACTACTAGTCAATAGGGTGCACTACTAGTCAACAGGGTGCACTACTAGTCAATAGGGTGCACTACTATGTCCATTACTGCAATGTCCTATATCCCATCATGTTTGCCACTGTTCAAGTTAAATGTTTTGCAAATGGAAAAAGAGGGTTTTTTAATTCTCTAAAATGGTCTCAAAGGCGACAACCTGTCTCTCCAACGACAACCTGTCTCTCCAACGAGAACCTGTCTCTCCAACAAGAACCTGTCTGTCCAGAGACAACCTGTCTCTCCAACAACAACCTGTCTCTCCAACGACAACCTGTCTCTCCAAAGTAGGCTTTGACTAATTTTGTAATATAGCATGGTAAAAATCAGGCATATCCTTCCCAATCAAATTGACTTTATGTTGAACTAAAATTGTTACTCATTTTAGAGATTTTACTTTTATAGCAGTTTTTTCATGTTTTTTTTTTTTAATTAAAAAAAAACAACATGTTTTTCAAATATGTCATATTCAGGTGCATAGGAATTCGTTATTTAACGGGGCCACCCTGACCTATTTAAAAAAANAACGTCACATTGCCCATGAGGTTTCGCCGTTCGTTGTTGGCATCAAAGGCTTTTTCCCGATCTTGTTTCAAGATTATGATGTTTGGTAATGTGAGAAAGGTGTGGGGGGGGGGGGGTTCCTCTCTTTCCTCACCCGTATAATTTTAACAATTTTCTCTCAACCACACAAAAATACAAAATTAGCTTATAGATCCCACCTGAATTCAAACCAGCGCGCGTAGATCAATTGTCAGTCCCTAGCAGTAATTTTTTTTATCAAGTCCAAGATAACAAAGGTAAACAACCTAGGGAAAAGCACAACCTAAATATTTACTTGATTAACTCCCTTGAACTATTCTTCCTCCCCATTTTTTTTTTTTAAACACTCGGTCATTTAACTATCGACAATATCAAACAACAAATTCACAAACAAGAAAAGATAAATCATCTGCATAAGTATAAGGACAAGAATATGTGGGGACAAAAATTAAAGTCATATCACAAATAACTATTCGTAAGTCATTAAAAAGTGGCTTATTAAACGACTTCAGAAAAAAAAAAAAGTTATACGTTGAGATAAGTCTAATAAGATTCTTTTGGTGGTTATAAAAATGTTAAAAATGAAATATAAGACGACGTGTTTTCACACATTATCCTTTTCAGCAAACAGGAAACATTCTGATTGAAATGATGTTTTAAACCCGAGCAATTTTAGCCCCTAGACATTTATAAATATTTCTCAACAAAAATGAGGAATCATCCAACAAAGCTCACTTCCTCAATGAGATGAAATTTTTAACAGCCAGGACATTTTTTTAACAGTAAATACTTGTCTTTTGGAAAACATGGCATTAAAAGAGACCAAAGAATAGAAATTTACTGAATAATTCCAGGTAAATGTTCAGAAAATAATAATAGAATGGTAAATAAAAGAATGAAAAATAAAATTTTGCCTAGGAATTTGCAATTAAATAAAAATACTTTGTATAAAATCCTGTAAAATTGTCCAGTTAATATCACTAATGAAAAATGTCAAGAATAAAATGCCTGAATGTTTCTAAGTCCATGAAAATATTTCAAGTGAAAAGCAAAGTCCATTTCAATCAAAACTCTGCCAATGTTTCTAGTAAATTCTTGTCCCAAATCATCCAGAAATTTATGTTAAAGCTTAGTGGCTGTGGGATGAATTATTTCATTGGTATGGTCATTTTCTTGTTACTTTGGTGAGTAGATTGAGCAAGAGATTGGAACACAGCATACTGTTCAAGAAGTGCTAAATAGCTTGATTAGTATTTTATATTTTAAATGTATTAAGTGTAGGTATTACATAGAATTTAAGACAGGCACGAACAATGTCAATCAACAATTGCATTTAGCGATGAGTTGCATTTAGCGATGAAAAGCATTCACTGTCATCAATAAAGTGACCAAAAGATTCTTTGGGAACATGGACCTGTCTCCTGTTTCTTGCTCTCATTGTTACTACTACATACAAGAATTCATATTGCTACTAATGAAGTAGCTAAACAGTGCATGTCTCAGGCTGAATTGGAATTGAAATAAGCCCAGGGTCCAAATGTTACAGTTTCCTGTGATGGGACCTGGCAGCGACATGGCTTTGTTTCAAAGAATGGAGTAGCTATTGACATTGTTCGTGCCTGTCTTAAATTCTACTAAACTCTAAAGGAGTTGATACTCAAGTGAGTTGCAGCTAATGCCAAGAAAAGATTACCCAATATATCTTGAAGTGGTTTAAAAACCATTTGGATGCCAGTGAATGTGTGTTAATCACCAAGACACATCTGGTGTAAGATGGAACCGGAGGCATTTTAAAATCTTTTGTCTTTTAAAAGAGAAGTATAACCTCCCTTATACCGGACCTATTGGGGATGGGGGATTCCAAGAGTTTGAAAAATGTAGCTGAAGCTAAGCCCCGAGTTTATGAAGGAGGATCAATTGCAGAATTAGAATGTTGCAGTCAGGTTCAGAAATGAATGAGGAAAACGCTTGCTGGATACAGCTAAAGAATACAAAGGGATATTATTTGCAGAGGATGGGAATGGGAAAAAGTTTAAAGGAAAGGTGGGGAAGGCAGATTAACTAAAGCGCATTCAAAAACATTATGGTGTAGCAATAAAAAAAACTTGAGAGGAGATGGGTAAAATGTGGGCAATATTTCACAATCGTGAGGATAAGTATAGACCTAACAATTGAGGTGTGTCCCAAAGAAAAAGATTTACAATATTAAGGTGTTTGAGGAGCTTTCATCACATGCTCTTTTAACTCAGTAAAGGGGGGGGGGGGGGNTTTACCATCGCTGTCCCTAGAACTCATTTACCATAGCTGTCCAAAGACCTCATTTACCATTGCTGCCCCTAGACTTCATTTATCATCGCTGTCCCAAAATGCTGCCGGGAGGGGGGGGGGGGTGTTAAACTTTGTAAACTTTCCAGAAAAATGTGAATGTGTGCAATATTTCATTTTTCTAAAACATATTTAATTTGTATAACACATTAGCTTCTAAATTATCTAATGAATATCATTAGACACTGGCAGGCATTTTCATTATCTATATGGGGTTTGAACTTAAGGTTTAAGTAGATTGTTTAAACAAACTTTTAAAGCATTCAGGAAAATATTAAATATTAATACAAGTCCAGAAACCCTTTATAAATCACATTTTATTCTATAAAAAAGACCAAGAAAATATGAAATGAAAACACATAAAGAATACACATTCTTTATGTCTAGAAAAGCCAAAAATCAATAAAAGAATAAAAGCCAACATTCACCCTGAAGGTATGTCAATAAAATATAAACTTGATAAATTAAATTATAAGAATAAAGCACATTTTCCCCACAAAAAAAGTCCTAGAAATTTGATGACCAAAAGATAAAGGAATCAAGCCGGTCTTACATAAACTTTATGTTAAAGATATAAATAGGGATTCTTTATAAGTCCAGAACAAAAATTATAAATTTAAAAAGAAAAGAATGTTCCAATATGTAAGTCTAGAATATGCTGGATAAATTAAAAGGTTTAATTTAAGAATCAAGCAATAAACTGTTTCCTACAAAGGCAAATACTAATGGAGCGTACAAAGGGGTTGTTGATAAAGCAATCGTATTTTTCACATTCTTATAGATCATGAAAATAATGCCAAATTTCTTCCCTAAGAATCGATACATATTGGTTCATCACTTCTAGGATATTGTCATTGACCTAAAGATCATTTTCATTAATGTATAGGTTTAGCTGTGACTGTGGAAATAAGCCAAAGTTCTTCTTTTCTAACTTTGCATGCCAATGTTTCATGGCAATGAAGCACAAAGACCTCTTGTCCTTGCAGCCCATGTTGATGTAATTTAAGGATTCAAATCTGTCAACCATTTAATGACAGTGATAAAAGAAAACTGCCAGAGAATTTTGGGTTCATGTCTGGTTTAGCCTCTTATAGCAAATAGTGCTACATTTCTTCATGTAATATGAAAACCCAATATTTCATCCTCTGGTTAGCTCTAAGTTTAGCTCTTAGTTTATAAGAATTGACAGGATGACTGTTGGCGATCTGAGAGATAGATAATAACTGAAATGACTCCTTAGATTTTTGTACGCTTCACAATATGCGAAAGATTTCTGGGAATACAGATGGCCTAGACGCACTCTCTACTAGATTCTGAGGAAGAAGTGTATCTATACCACCACACTACACGAGGGGTTCTTAAAATTTAGTGAATATACCAAGTTGCATCGGAACTAAATTGGATTCTTCCACAGTACATAATAACCTAGGGACTGGGGACCCCAATTTGAGAAACATTCTTGTAGGTGATGTAATAATTAAATTCAAATTGTGAGTACTTTATTTGTGTTAATGTATAAGAAAAAGATATCTTGAAAAATGGCAGAGTTGCCCATTGCCATTAAATATCAAATCTGTTGTGATAGTGGCCAAAAATACTCTTTTTCTACAAAAATACATTCTATAAAGTTGGAGATGACAAGTTTATGATGAATAACATTTTTAATGATCTGTTCTCACAGTGAGAATGAAACCGAACCAATTTTAGATAAGCTCAATAAGCTACTTAAAGCTTATAATCAGTTTTCTAATCTAGACTTGAGATTTTTCAAATAATGCCTTCATTAAAGAGTATCTTACCTATCAGTTTTCTTATCCACCCACCAATGGCCATGTCATAAACCTAATTCAAGCCTATATTCCTTGTCAACCAAAACAATCATACAATGTGAATAAAACTGTAGAGGCTTTAATTTCTCACTTAAAGACAATACCAAACAAAGACCCCTTAACTTTAGAGAACAAAGTATTAAAACTTGGACCTGACAAGATACAAAAACATGATTAAGAATAAAAAACAGAAAGCTTTACTTTAAGATGTCAGCCCCTACTAGGCCTATCAAAAGGCAATAATAAAAGCAATACACCAGCTGAATACAAAACTGTTGAGGTTATTGCTGGCCATCATCTGAACATATGAATATGATCATTGCTCTTTAAGTTTTAAGAGAAGACTGCAGGCATTGTACACGGTAAAGAAAATCAAATGAACAATTAACAGAAGAAAAGAAAAAGCTGAAGTCTGAAAATAAAACTATTAAAAAGTAATTAGGGTTCAAGATAGTTTAGATAGTATAGAGAACCAAAAATAAATGAAAAAGAATGGGAGAAAGTTTATTAAAACAGCAACAACAAAAAATAGAAATTTAAATGCCGATTATATCGGGAGATTAGCCTATATATTATATTATAATACTTTAATAGTATCAGTATCACTGTATCAGGTGTGTTTAATCATTAAATCTTAAGATTCAGAAAAAATAAAGTTTCATTTTCATTGATTCAAAATAAAGAAGAAGAAAAAATTACTTAATTAAACTAGAAATTAAAGATAAACAAATGGCCGGCACTACGTACACCGCGGCGGTGTACCTAGCGAAACTATTGACTTTGGCCTGCGTACACCGCGGCGGTGTACCTAGCTAAATCATGGTCTGTGGCCTGCGTACACCGCAGCGATTTACAGTAGCCAAACTATGGTCTTTGCGAGTCTTTAACTTTTTGGCCTAACCGGTACTTGTAGATTTAATGTTATACTCGTGTTAAAACTGAAAACTATTAAAAATTCGTTTATTACCTTGGGAAGATATTGAGTAAGGTCCACGCGTATGTGGCAAAGTGCATGTAAAGCATTTCTTATTATTTTTGGAAGGGAAGGGGCTGGGGGGGGTGTAATGTTAAACCATGATTTATTTTTAAAGTTAACCACTTTATTCCCCCCTCCCCCAATATCTTGAAATACAAATATATTTATTAATTGTAAGTTTTATCATATGATTGTGAATCTTAATTTGAAATTATTCTCTCATGCCCACCCCCACCCAGTTGTTAGTTGTTTTGTTTTGGGTTTGTTTTTTTTTTTTTTTTTTTTTTTTTTTTTGGGGGGGGGGGGGGCTTATAAATATAACATTGTATGTGATCCCTCGGGGCATGGTGTAAAAATGAATGGGAAGACAGTGTATCTATTTTGTTAGCACCATGATATAATTACGCCACAAATACACTACGGGAAGAGAATCACATACTCATACATTGATCATGAAGTCGTGAAGTTAAAGTAGCCCGAGGCATTGTCATTGTGACACCAAGCATGTGTCAACACAAAACAGCAGTAAGATGATCAATACGAAACAGTGCAGTGATTTGAAAGTCTTTTAACACTAATTAAAAATCATAGATTTAGTTTTACATTGGCATTACACATTAGTAAAAAAAATGCAGGCAGAGGGAGAGGGGATGCAAAAGGTAAGTTGGTTGTGCGGACGTCCTTTGTGGACAACCCCTATCCTGAGCCGTGATTTGTGAATGCCCTCTTTTTGGTTAAGCCTCTGCCCATAACTCACCACCACCCCCCACTCCCCGGCAAGGATCGATTTCTTTAAAAAAAACAACAACAAATACAAAAACTTTGACATAGTGCAAATCCTGTCCCAGGCGCATTGTGCAATGGTTTCTGTGAGAAAACGTCGTGTTTTACCCTGAGAATAGCACATGCCATGCCATTCTGGAAACAAATTACGTCATGAAAAGGGTAAACGCAGACCTATGGCTTTGCTATACAGTTTGCTACCGCTCCGCAAGTTTCTAAAATCGAGGTGTTTTCAAAAGATTTGCTGTGAGACTGAGTGTTGTGAATGACCCTTTGATATCGTATGTACATTTTGCAAATGCATAAGGCATAGTGAAAGCAAGATGGTTCAAGGTTGAAATACGACCATGCACATTAATATTCATATGCATGAATATTATTCATACTGGTATTTTCTTTGGTTGTTCGTAAAAGTAAAATGTAAATATTCAACTATACGAAGAATGTTGAAATACAATAGAATATCAGTCACTTAGTATTCATAATGTTTCTGTTATACATGATCATCATGTATTACATGCGCTTTCAGAAACTTTAAGTTTGTTTTCAAATGTCTAAAGTCTTATTACTAAAGTTACCGGTATTTTCAAAGTCAAAGGCCGGCACAACTTGTTGAAACACTTATATATATAAATAAATATATAAAGTGTATTTAATATAATATTTAAACATATATTTAAATTTTTTCAATTGCTACAAAATATTTTAAAACTAAAATGGGAGGAAAAAAACTCGATCCCTAACTGAGAATTGATCTCAAACTATATTACGCCAAGCGTCCACTCTACCACTTGACCACACAAGATCTTCTCCAACAAGTATATCTCAAAACCAGGCCAATGGTACATTTTTTGCCGCGGTGTACCCAGGCCAAAGCCCACGATTTCACTAGGTACACCGCCGCGGTTTACGCAGGCCAAAGCCGATGGTTTCGCTAGGTACACCGCCGCGGTGTACGCATCCACTTCGTAAACAAATACTAACCAATTTTGAATAAGAATAATATGAATAAGTATAGATAGTTAAGTAAAGTATAAGTAATAAAATAATAAGTAATAGTAATAATTCAGTTATACTGATAACATAAATTATTATAATGAATAATGTTAATAATTATTAATTAATAATAATGTTATAAGTTGATATAAGTTATAATTATTAATAAAGTAAAGTCGAAAGTTTTTTTTTTAAAAGTTAGGTAGTCTAAGACTTCCTTTTGTATGAGAAAGCAAAATAAAAATCTAGACTTGAGATTTTTCAAATAATGCCTTCATTAAAGAGTATCTTACCTATTTCGAAAATATACGAAATGGAAGAAAAAAGCACGGAGACAAGTCCATCCATAAATCAAATATCGTGGAAGCAAGTGGGCGGAAGTACGATGCAAAACTTCACCGGACGAGATTTGACACATTTAAAATTGTGAATTAGTTTTAATACCCGTATCGAGTCAACGTATCAAATATTTAAAATCTCACGATTCCAACCGTAACCGGGTATTTGTAAGTCCAGAAATTGATGAAAATTTTTTTTAAAAGTCATTTTAAATTGATACATCATAAACATGACATAAAACTATTCAGAAAACTGAACTAAACAACTCAGGGGCGTAGCTAGGGTTAGTTCCATCCTGGGAATGGCCAATAATTTTTGCCCCCCCCCCCCCCCCCCAAAAAAAAAAAAAAACCCGTTGGCGAATATGCCACCTCTCCATGTATTAAAAAACTCCCACCCGGGGTGGACTGCCCAGCCCCTCCCTCCCTCTTCCTTCACTACTGCGCGCACTTAAATATCGCGAATCACATGCTGTCAGTCAAGACTTAACTGACCACCCACATTGTAACAGAGTTGGACCATAACATACCTGTCACATGTTATCAAAGGCATTGTTATGGTTTCCCTAAAATCGTACTAATTAGTAGAAAACAAATATTGGGACACTGACCTGAAACAGCGGTCCACCCTAAAATGGTTGGCTTCACATCAATGGTTGGCTTCATATCAACGGCTGGCTTCATAGCAACGGTTGGCTTCACATCAACGGTTGGCTTCACATCAACGGTTGGCTTCACATCAACGGTTGGCTTCACATCAACGGTTGGCTTCATATCAACGGTTGGCTTCACATCAACGGTTGGGTTCACATCAATGGTTGGCTTCATATCAACGGTTGGCTTCAAATCAACGGTTGGCTTCATATCAATGGTTGGCTTCACATCAACGGTTGGCTTCATATCAACGGTTGATGTCACTTTGCTGAAAGAGATTAGAACCAAACAAGGTCTTGTATTCCTAGAATCCTTGGGTATGAAAAGGCCCGCTATCCACGAACTGGAAAAGTGTATCTTTCCAAAGTAATGATGAGGACCACAAGGGGATGATCCAAATTGGGTTTGGTGCTCATGAATTGTCAAGTCGGACTATCCAAATTATGGCTGGTATCCATAAAGATGGATATCGAAACAAAGTTGTTTTTTCATCCAAACCAATGGATGGTATGCGTTGATCCGTAGTATCTACTGTAATAGCACGTTAATGGATAATGTACAGAAATAATCAACCATAATATCCGTAATTTACAAAGTGCATCCCTTTAATCCAATGGGATGGATGAATCCGTTTAATCAATGACACCACACAGAAACATGAAATGTTGCCATGTTGCTTTTTTGTTGCGTTTTATCCAAAGTATCCACAAACATGAAAAGTTGATCCATTATATCCACAGTATGCCATAAGTATGAAAATCTGCTGCATTTCATCGACAGTAGCCATTAACATGAAAATTGCATCCACTAAACTGAAACATCTAAACATATGATTGACGGCCACAAGAGTCACATAATTGGGACACAGGCCAGAGCGGGCGAACTTTCTGACGTACACATGTGCCCCACGAAATGAGCGGGTCAGTCTAGCGGAAACGATGTAAGACCCGGGGGGGGGGGTTTGAGAGAGAGGGAAGGGTGGTGGGTGTGTTTGACCTTCCTCGGGTCAATATCACACTGAGCGTGAAGCAACACACATGGTCAAGAAGTTTCGACAACTCAGTGGACCGTGTTACCGTGCACGCACCAAAACTCACAACAAAACCACCAGGACACACTCGCCACCAAGTGTCCCACGGATGTCTGCCTTTCTAACCTAAGACTAGGCACTTTTCTGTTTACCCTCACTTTTCACGTCTCTCCAATTGGTAGAGTGGAATATAATCGTGTCTTGGGAAAAGTGGCCGGGGGGGGGGGGGAGGGGAGGCGGGGGGAGAGGGGGCAGGGGAGGGAAAGCGGTGGAGAAGTTAAGACTCCTACGCAACATTAGACGTTGCCCTGTCATAAGATGATGTTAAATTGCTACACATGATACATATCAGGTTATATCAATCTATTCTGCGTGCCAAGATCTCTAGGGGCTACACAGGACTGTGAAGGAATGACTTAAGCTCTTGACCTACGTGTAAAAACGACTTAACGTGTATTTAAGGATGACGCATACTTTTCATTTGAATGTAAGAGACTTAAGCCGGCCAAACAGATTCTACTCTCACACTCATACAAGGGGTTGTTTGTTGTGATCGTGCCTAGTGCCATGAGGGGTAGCGTTGCCTACGGTATAGCACGAGTGTCTTGCCTCTTTGCCTGGAGGTCAAGGATCTTCTCACACAGAACGCTATGTCCACCCCGCCCTGAAATAGGTCAGCCATTTTTTTTAGTTTATTTTATATTGAAAGAGGGAAACAATGACACAAAGCAACAAAAACAACTCAGCACCAATGAGGCAATGAGGCAATGAGGTAATGAGGCAATGATTCAATGAGGTAATGAGGCAATAAGATTCTTCTTTATTCTTATAATGTTGTGATCTCAGCTTCGTTATCAGGCGGGGGTGGGGGGGGGGGCTGTCCTCGATGATTGACAGAAGCGGATTCATGGGAAGGTTCACCTTGGAAGGGTGTCAGGCAAAATCTCACTGACATCCTCTCTGTGCAGCGTGTAAAGTAACATCTCACTGACATCCTCTCTGTGCAGCGTGTAAAGTAACATCTCACTGACATCCTCTCTGTGCAGCGTGTAAAGTAACATCTCACTGACATCCTCTCTGTGCAGGGTGTGGGGTGGGGGAACCTACGAGCCGGATGAGATGGCACAAACTCTTGTGCTTCCACTGTATCCATGTCAATGAACACCACTGTATCCTTGTCAATGAACACCACTGTATCCATGTCAATGAACACCACTGTATCAATTTAAAGGGACTCCACTGTATCCATGTCAATGAACACCACTGCATCCATGTCAATGAACACCACTGTATCCATGTAAAGGGACTCCACTGCATTCATTTTAATGAACTCCACTGTATTCATGTCATTGGACTCCACTATATCCATGTCAATGGATTCAACTTTATCCATGTCAATGAACTCCACTGTATCCATGTCAATGGATCCCACTGTATCCATGTTAATGGACTCCATTATATCCCTGTCAATGGACGCCGCCACTGTAAATCACAATCACGATTAAAAAGAAATCCTCCTAAATTATTTCCTGGCATATTTGACTTGTTGTGTCTGGCCACTTCTGGTCACACATCCGTCCTCGGGTCAGTATCACACTGCTCGCCCATCCACTGTTTGATATCGTACGTTTTGGGTTCAAAGTTCACTGAGGCCACAGCCTCGCAAACATCCCGAAAGACATTTGCGCTCGGCATGACTCGGTACTGATCTTTCCTCTCCAACACCCGACCGTGGGAGACCGGGTCTGCTGCCAGGGTCTTCAGATACAGGGCGAGCTCTTTAGGGCTAGTAAACCTATCGGCGTTGACGAAGGTGTCGTTGGGGAGGAGCTCGTCGTACCTAGCCCCGCCCCTCACGACGGGGATCACGTGGTTGTCACCTGTGTAGGTCTTGAAGAACTTCTCCGAGACGTAGTCGGCGCAGAAGCTGTTCTCGAAGGCGATGTAGAACTTGTACTCGCTCAGGATGGCCGCCGTACTGCATCCGGTCCCGTTGCCAAGGGAGCACTTGGGCGTCATACCACAGCGACCATAGATGTCAACTGAAATGTGTTTCTGTTGATCAGAAAAAGGACAGACACAAATTGATAACAGGAAGAAAATGACGAGACATAAAATAAGTTGTTAGACACAATCATCTTACAAGTTGTTGGTTTATTCATTTAAATAAACACTCATAAATGATATCCATTTATGATGTAATTGATTTATTATTCTGGTATTGAAGACGTAGCTAAGTTATGACCTTGTAATATAGAAATGACCTTGCTCTAGGGCAATGAACTTTGAATACAGGAATGACATATTGCTCGTGGAAGACACGAAGTGAAACCCACCTGCATAGCTCTGACGTACTTCTCCCTTTTAGAATGTGTGTGACAGTGGCTGACGAGCCACACCGCCATCTTGTTTCTTCTTCTGGCGATATCCGCTGAGAAATGATGTAGTAAAATGAAGCTATTTTGATTCGTGGTAACATTCATAATTCATTGTAACATTCCATGTTCACTGTAACATTCATAATGCATTGTAACATTCCATGTTCATTGTAACAGGAATAATTCAATTAACTTTTAACATTAAAATGATACGCTGTATTCAATAATTTATTTAGAATAAAACCATTTAACAGTATCCCTTCTAATTTTCTGTATTTCCTCCATAAGACAGTGCACCAACATAAGACAGTGTACCAACATAAGACAGTGCACCAACATAAGACAGTGTACCAACATAAGACAGTGTACCAACATAAGACAGTGCACCAACATAAGACAGTGCACCAACATAAGACAGTGTACCAACATAAGACAGTGCACCAACATAAGACAGTGCACCAACATAAGACAGTGTACCAACATAAGACAGTGTACCAACATAAGACAGTGTACCAACATAAGACAGTGTACCAACATAAGACAGTGTACCAACATAAGACAGTGTACCAACATAAGACAGTGTACCAACATAAGACAGTGCATCATCATAAGACAGTGCACCATCATAAGAAATTGCACCATCATTTGACATTGCATCATCATAAGACAGTGCACCATCATTTGACATTGCACCATCATAAGACAGTGCACCATCATTTGACATTGCACCATCATAAGACAGTGCACCATCATAAGAAAGTGCACCATCATTTGACATTGCACCATCATAAGACAGTTCATCATCATAAGACAGTGCACCATCATAAGAAAGTGCACCATCATTTGACATTGCACCATCATAAGACAGTTCATCATCATAAGACAGTGCACCATCATAAGACAGTGCAACATCATAAGACAGTGCACAGTCTCAAAAGTGATGCATTCCATTACTTTGGTTCCATTGTGGTCGGATGGCACTACCGACAAAGGGCATCACCACAACAGTTGGAGACGATTCTCTAAACACGTCGTTTCTCAAACTGTGGTCCAAAAGTATGACAGGTGGCCCAACTCGCCTGTCGGAGTTGCGATGACGCAACAACATGCAGAGTACAATGCACTGCTTAGAATGAAACTAGTGATAAAAGCAAGTGTTGAATTGTTGATTGGACAGGTTCATTGCATACACAAGCACTCTTGCTACACTACAGTGTGACAGGGAGGGTCTCAAACAATAGCTGGAGACACTCTTGCTACAATACAGTGTGACAGGGAGGGTCTCAAACAATAGCTGGAGACACTCTTGCTACAATACAGTGTGACAGGGAGGGTCTCAAACAATAGCTGGAGACATTCTTGCTACAATACACTGTGACAGGGGGGGGTGTCTCAAACAATAGCTGGAGACACTCTTGCTACAATACAGTGTGACAGGGGGGTCTCAAACAATAGCTGGAAACACTCTTTATTTATTACAGTGTGACAGAGGGTCTCAAACAATAGCTGGAGATACTCTCGATGTATTACAGTGTGACTGGGGATCTCAAAAAATAGTTGGAAACACTCACTGTAGTTCGGCCTCTTAGTGGGAGGTATGGGTTCAAACCTCAGTTTACCGTAGGGCCAGAAGACGTCCGAGGTGGTCAAGTAGGTGGCCGTCATGTTGAAGGACCGTCGCCAGGAAGAGGTATCTGAGGGGGGGGGGGTAACAACGGGAGTCTTCACACTTTGATGTTTCATGTGTGATGGTGGCTTTTTGTTTGTATTGTTTCGTTAGGTCCAGATGGTGGACTTTTGGGTGGCAAAGTCAAAGAGGAGGGATAGCAAGGGGGGAGAATCAAGTGCAAAAGGAAGGGAGTAAGAAAAGACTGATAGAGAGTGATGGAATTTTCAAGAGTGAAATATTCAAAGAAACGTAAGGTTTAAATAAGGAATTTAAAATGTGAGGCGAGTTTGAAGAGGTGTTAGCAAGGTAAAGGAAGAGAGGGAGAGAGAGAATGAGAGATAGAGAGAGAGAGAGATAGATATATATATATATATATATATATATATATAGAGGGAGAGAGAGAGAGGGGGGGAGACAGAGAGAGAGAGGAAGAGAGAAAATAGAAAGAGAAATAGAGAAATAGAACGAGAGAAATAGAAAGAGGGAGAAATGAAAAGAGAGATAGAGAGAGAAAGAGATAGAAGAGGGGAGTGTGAAGAGGTGTTAGAAAGGGAAAGGAAGAGAGGGAGAGAGAGAATGAGAGATAGAGAGAGAGAGAGATAGATATATATATATATATATATATATATAGAGGGAGAGAGAGAGAGGGGGGGAGACAGTGAGAGAGAGGAAGAGAGAAAATAGAAAGAGAAATAGAGAAATAGAACGAGAGAAATAGAAAGAGGGAGAAATGAAAAGAGAGATAGAGAGAGAAAGAGATAGAAAGAGATAAATGGAGAGAACGATGGAGAGAGAAAGAAAGAAAGATAAAGATAGAGAGAGAGAGAAAGAGAAAGTGGAGATAGAGAGAGAGAAAGAGAAAGGGGAGAGAGAGTGAGAGAGAGAAAGAGAGAGAAAGAGAAAGTGGAAAGAGAGAGAGAGAGATTGATGAGGAGTCAAAGAGTAAAGAAAAAAAGGTGCCTAATGGGTAACAAATATTTAAAAATGTGTAAAGAAAGAGCCAAGGGCCAGACTAGAAATGCTTGAAATGTCTGATGCTCACCGCTTGCCAGAATGCCCTTGTAGTGGACGGGTGCCTCTATGCCGTACATGACGTAGATCTGCCCGGCCCAGCGATGCCGGGGTTTGTTCCTGCTCAGAAGGTGGGCGCCCATGGCGAGCACCACATCGGTCGTCTCAGTGACGGCGCCCTCTCGGAACTCACAGTGCTTTGAAGACGTCCTGACGACGTTGAGGGTGTCACGGAGCCACCCGGGGGTGTTGATCAGGTTGATGACGATGGGCGCGCCGGAAGTGATTTTATTCCAGAGACGCCCGAGTGCACCATGGGCTTTTCGGGTTGCGTTCCCACAAAAGCGAGACCCTGTGCAGTTTGATGACGTGTCTAAGGTCCTTATGACGTCATCGGAAGTCGAAGAGTTGGCGTCGCTAGGAACCGCGCTATTTTTAGAAATCATTGTTGTGCTTCCAAGAATACTCTCCTTCGAGGATGTCACCTGAAATTTTAAAAGTTCTGTTTGCGCCTGCAATCCCAGTTGTGGATGGTCTTCAACGCAGTACACGTAAGGACTCGGCAAGCACTGTTGATGTAACGTTGGCACTTCGGGATTAGAATCCGACTCCTCGCCAATGGTCTCGCCAGTGGTCTCACCAATGGTCTCGCCAATGGTCACGCCAATGGTCTCGCCAATGGTCTCGCTGGCATTCGTCCCAGACCAGCCGCTGCTAGCGTCGACCTGAAAGGGTTGCAGGGCTGTGACGTGGCCGTGTGGGTGGACTCGGTCCGTGATGAGATCGAAGAGTAGAATGGTTAGTGCGGTCACTACCGTGACGATGGCGAAAATCTGCTTCCCGCTCAACATGATTGGGTTTATTTATACATGGACGGGGAGGGGGGGCGCGGGGGGGGGGGAGGTGTCAGACTGAAACAGGGAGGACACCTGTTTGTTTTAGGGCGGGGTTGAAGTTGCCATTATAGAAATATTAAATCCTGTCACCGGTCACGTGTTAAAGCTTACTATGAACTTCATCTAAGTCAGCCTTCACACAGGTCAAGGTCAAGCTTTCTATGAACTTCATCTAAGTCAGCCTTAAAACAGGTCATACTTCTTTGTGAACTTCCTCTAAGTCAGCCTTCACACAGATCACGCTTCTTTGTGAACTTCCTCTAAGTCAGCCTTCACACAGGTCAAGGTCAAGCTTTCTATGAACTTCATCTAAGTCAGCCTTAAAACAGGTCATACTTTTTTGTGAACTTCCTCTAAGTCAGCCTTCACACAGGTCATGCTTCTTTGTGAACTTCCTCTAAGTCAGCCTTCACACAGGTCATGCTTCTTTGTGAACTTCCTCTAAGTCAGCCTTCACACAGGTCATGTTTCTTTTTCAAGTGAGTTATATCAAAAGATAAGGAAAAACACAGACAAAACAAGTAATAATAATGATAATAATAATAATAACTACAATTAAAAATTTTAAGATAAAAAATTATAACTCTTAAGATAGATTTCAATAAGTGAAAACAAAAATTGTAAAATAAATGTGTTGTTTTTTTGTTGCACCAGAAAGTCTCTGTATCGGTTAATATGAGAAGTGGGACATTATTTGGTGCACAATGGATGCCCTGAAGTTGATTTATCTAGATTCTGTTTCCGATTCTTTCACTTCACATTTCACATATTTACATAGTGATCGGTAAAACAAGAGATCCCCCATTTTCGATAGCTTCCACGCATCCTTTGGATGAAGCTGCCAGCCATATGTTGACTACGGGTGTCCAGTAGCAATTGTGGCCAAACGAAGATTGTGTTGTATTGTGCCCGCTGGGGGCGTCTTGGGGGCGTCTTGTGGGCTCATTTTGTTAATGAACTTGTTTTTACCCGCCATGACGTTGGTGACGTCATTTTATTGTCATGGTGACGTTGTGTCTAATTTTAGTGTACGTGTCGATACTTCGTGAACGGAAGTTGTACAAATTGTACTAAATTCGTCTACTTATCCGGAACTGTGTTAGACATGGGTTGGATACATTGTACAGCCTGATAGAGAGCTGTGTTAAACATGGGTTGGATACATTGTACAGTCTGATAGAGAGTTGTGTTATAAATGTGTTTGATACATTGTACAGTCTGATAGAGAGTTGTGTTATAAATGTGTTTGATACATTGTACAGTCTGATAGAGAGTTGTGTTATAAATGTGTTTGATACATTGTACAGTCTGATAGAGAGTTGTGTTATAAATGTGTTTGATACATTGTACAGTCTGATAGAGAGTTGTGTTATAAATGTGTTTGATACATTGTACAGTCTGATAGAGAGTTGTGTTATAAATGTGTTTGATACATTGTACAGTCTGATAGAGAGTTGTGTTATAAATGTGTTTGATACATTGTACAGTCTGATAGAGAGTTGTGTTATAAATGTGTTTGATACATTGTACAGTCTGATAGAGAGCTGTGTTATAAATGTGTTTGATACATTGTACAGTCTGATAGAGAGTTGTGTTATAAATGTGTTTGATACATTGTACAGTCTGATAGAGAGTTGTGTTATAAATGTGTTTGATACATTGTACAGTCTGATAGAGAGTTGTGTTATAAATGTGTTTGATACATTGTACAGTCTGATAGAGAGCTGTGTTATAAATGTGTTTGATACATTGTACAGTCTGATAGAGAGTTGTGTTATAAATGTGTTTGATACATTGTACAGTCTGATAGAGAGTTGTGTTATAAATGTGTTTGATACATTGTACAGTCTGATAGAGAGTTGTGTTATAAATGTGTTTGATACATTGTACAGTCTGATAGAGAGTTGTGTTATAAATGTGTTTGATACATTGTACAGTCTGATAGAGAGTTGTGTTATAAATGTGTTTGATACATTGTACAGTCTGATAGAGAGTTGTGTTATAAATGTGTTTGATACATTGTACAGTCTGATAGAGAGTTGTGTTATAAATGTGTTTGATACATTGTACAGTCTGATAGAGAGTTGTGTTATAAATGTGTTTGATACATTGTACAGTCTGATAGAGAGTTGTGTTATAAATGTGTTTGATACATTGTACAGTCTGATAGAGAGTTGTGTTATAAATGTGTTTGATACATTGTACAGTCTGATAGAGAGTTGTGTTATAAATGTGTTTGATACATTGTACAGTCTGATAGAGAGTTGTGTTATAAATGTGTTTGATACATTGTACAGTCTGATAGAGAGTTGTGTTATAAATGTGTTTGATACATTGTACAGTCTGATAGAGAGTTGTGTTATAAATGTGTTTGATACATTGTACAGTCTGATAGAGAGTTGTGTTATAAATGTGTTTGATACATTGTACAGTCTGATAGAGAGTTGTGTTATAAATGTGTTTGATACATTGTACAGTCTGATAGAGAGTTGTGTTATACTTGCATGTAATTCACTGTACAGCCCGAACTATGTGTGTCCGGATGAAAGTTTCCATTGCTGTTGTAAAAATGTCTTGTGTTCAGTTTGGTGGGAACTCGAAGTGTGAGCTTGTAAAAGAATATGATGGGGGAAAAAAAGAAAAAACAATCTCCCATGTATTGGTGACATGAAACATCTGCTCAGTAGCGGAACTCAATCGAGAGATTTAGACATTTGAATACGACGATTCTCAAACCATACCAATCAACACCAAATATAGAAAATAAAAACAAAAACACACATATTGCAATATTGAAGTTTCTGCTTTACCCTCCCCGCCCCCCCCCCCAATCTCACCCCTACCCCATAAGGCACTTTGAGAACCTTAAACTCGATCGTTCAACCATTCAATAAGTAACCCATATACATTCACCTTAACTGTGTACTCTTAGCAACAACACACAAAAAATGGCTTGACGCTGTGGTGTAAGCACTGGGCCATGTCTAGTAAAAACACAAATATATTTCTTTAGTCTTATGAAGGTCACGTTGTATTAGTTGGTCTATTTTAAAAACAAAACCATACTTTACCAGCAGTGGTCTAGCAATCCCATATAGAAACAAGCACTCACAGGGAGTACTGCATAGCCCCCTACAGCAGCGACACACCCTTACAAGATGACACACACACACACATGTCTTCTCACCTTCGACTTCCGTCATGTTTGCACTGTCTCTTTCATGTTTGCAACGGACGCCCTCCATTAAAAACCAGAGGTTCTAAAATTATTATGGACAAACATTTCCTTTGTCTTCTACCGCCAATTCAAGAACTATGACACCTATTTCAGAACAATTTGCCACGTTGTCCCCCCCCCCCCCCCCGGCGGGGCGGGGAATAAATCAACCCCCCCAACACCCCCCCCCATCTAAAATTATTATGGACAAACATTTCCTTTGTCTTCTACCGCCAATTCAAGAACTATGGCACCTATTTCAGAACAATTTGCCACGTTGTCCCCCCCCCCCGGGCGGGGCAGGGAATAAATCAACCGTCCCAACACCGCACCTCAGAAACAGAGGACCCAGGAATGCAAGGAGGTCGGTCGGGTGAAGCCTGATCCCCAGTTTGAGAGTGCTGGTACTTTTCATGGGTATTGTAAATATCACCGTCCGTGAAACTTGACATAGTAACTATCAACCGTCATGGCGGAATGAGAAGACCATTCACATGTGTGGCACGGAGGAACGAAAAGATCTTTAGAAAATAAGCTACAAGGTGTTGGCCCGCTACGAGTTGTTCACCCGATACAAGGTGTTCGCCAGATAGCAGATGTTTTCAATGGACGAGATTTTGCACAGCCGTTATTTTGGTGGTGAGGCATCCAGCGGCATAGCGAGACACTGCGCAGCTCGAGTCAGACTTTGAGTGCCCCCCCCCCCTGAAAAAAACTACTTATCAAAGTAGAGTGCTTTTGGCACAGTGAAACCTGCAAATAACGAGCATTGAAATAGCGCTGTCACAAGCATATGCGCTGATTCGCGCTGGAACGGAGAGAGGGGGAGGGGGACAAGGAGAAGGCAATGAATTGTGCCGAAGGTTCCCAAGCTAGTGAGCGAAGTGGTCATTGGCCCCAAAACTTTTGATAAATTGAAAAGGATTCCCTTTTTTTTCAAAAACCTCAATTTAGTTTTGCAGTTAATCGAAGAAACATAGACAAATGATATGAATTAGAAATAATTGTTACTAAACAGTAATATTTTATAATATTTGTTTAAAATTGTATTAATCTATACGATTTGTCTATACTTCTGAGAGAGTTGCATTGGCTGCCGGTCCACGGTCGCATAGAGTACAAAATTGCAACTCTGTGCTACCGCTGCTTGCATGACCTCGCGCTGTCCTATCTCACAGCACTACTGACACTTTATGTGCCCACTAGACAACTCCGCTCATCCGATAGTGGCAAACTCTCGATACCACGTGTTCGCCTTGCTGGTCCAACAATTTGGAACACACTTCCTGTCGCTCTCAGAAACAGCCAGACACTGGAGTCTTTCAAAACCGATTTGAAAACATATCTCTTTCGCAAACACCTGCTGGGGTGATGTTGTTTACCATCTTTTCCAGCTAGCTATTATGTCCTAGATGTATGGTGGCCTGTGTTGATTATGGGAGCAAGAGATGAAAGACTTGGAATGGGTATTCTCGTATGTCGTTTTTGTAATGTTGCGTTTTGTATTTCAATGTGGTAAAATATAGCTTTTTTCATTTTTCTTTTAATATGGTGGACTTTTACCGCACTTCGAGCCTTTGGGGATGAAGCGTGATTTTCAAATAAGCTTTAGTATTAGTAGTATTACTATACTTCTTCAGTAGAAAGGATTTTGTTTAAGGTGCTGATGCAACTTAACGCCCCTTACATCACACACACAAAAAAAAAGAACCTAACATACATCTTACCGACAATGCTGGGACGCAGTACCTCAACGGAACAGCCGATTGAGATATTTATAGAGTGGGTCAAATTTCATGATTGACAGAATGTTGCCAGAACTCTAATCATTTCAGTGTGTTTGAAGATACATCATTTGATAAAACCTTTAGCTTCAGTGTGTTTGAAGATACATCATTTGATAAAACCTTTAGCTTCAGTGTGTTTGAAGATACATCATTTGATAAAACCTTTAGCTTCAGTGTGTTTGAAGATACATCATTTGATAAAGCCTTTAGCTTCAATGTGTTTGAAGGCACATCGTTTGATACAATCATACGAATATTTCAGACTTAAAAAAAATATTTTTAGTGAGATAAAAACGTATAAGCCTTGAATCTCTCTAAATTAGTTTGGTGTTAGAAGTGTCTCTAAATTAGTTTGGTGTTTCTCTAAATTAGTTCAATTTTAGAAGAGAGAAAGTGAATCATGCGCCCCCACACTGAGCAGCACGGTGAATGAATTGGCGATTAAAATCCGGAAGTCTAGTTTTTTCGTGCTTGCAGGCTTCCTTGAAAATACAATCGGTAGCCATAAAATCTCTCTCCGAGATGTTCTGGGGTCAAGAAATGCTTAAAACGGCTACACTCTTAAACCTAAAGTTAAACAGTCTTCACAAACCCAGATATGCTGCGATCGCTTTCGTCATCGCGATTCTGTTGACTTTCTGGAATATTCTGATCATGGAATATCTCCAAAACGGCGTCGAATTCGGGAATCTTCACCAGGTAATGCTAGGCAAACTTACCTTTCTTACCGGTTACTTCAAAGGCGGTGAGGATGAAAGTGACCCGCGGTGCCGAGCCACGCCGTACGTCTTGTGTGAGAAGACACCGCCCGAACGTGATTCTGAATTCACCCCGTTCGTGAGCAATCCCTTCTTCAAGGCCAGGGCCAAGTTAAAGGCGGGCCTCCCCGTTCAGATCAATTACATCAACATGAGGGCCTGGCCGTGCGAGGGGAACCACGCCTGCGTGTACAGTGGGGGGAATGTCACACAGGAAACGGACGTGGTGATCGCGCATGCGTTCTGGCTGTCCGAGGCGATGCTTCCGGAGCAGCGGTGGCCCGGGCAAATTTACGTCATGGTGGCTTTGGAGGCGCCCCACAACCTCATGTGGCAGTTGGTGGAAAATGGTGAGTAGGTGGGCTTTAAGCAACCATTTTCGTTCTGGGTAGGTGGGTTAAAACCTCTTCATTCTGGCTAGGTGGGTTAAGACCATTTCATTCTGGGCAGGTGGGTTAAGACCATTTCATTCTGGCTAGGTGGGTTAAGACCATTTCATTCTGGGCAGGTGGGTTAAGACATGGGTCGATGGGATAAGGCTTAACTTTCCACTAACTGGATTATTTTTAGGAAATGCTATTCCTTAACAATGGAATCAAATTAGGAAGATATACGATTAATTGACGGTAGATTTAAGATACGCTGATGGTAGAGTTAAGATACGCTGATGGTAGAGTTAAGATACAGTGATGGTAGAGGTGAGATACGCTGATTGTAGAGTTATTATAAGATACGCTGATGGTAGAGTTAAGATACGCTGATGGTAGAGTTGAGATACGCCAATGATAGAGTTAAGATACGCTGATGGTAGAGTTAAGATACGCTGATGGTAGAGTTAAGATACATTGATGATAGAGTTATGATGATGGTACCGATGGTACATGTGTTGGGAAGCCACTGAGGATATTAAGAAGACAGATGGCAGTGTATTTTATTTAAAACACAAGCTATTGATATGAATTCTCATCAGTAGATGATTGCCCATGGACCCTGTTCAGCAGAGGCGAAGAAAGGTTCTCAAACAGTACCCTGGGCAGTTAAAGCGAACCTGTTACTATAGTTTTTATTTAAAACTAAATACCACTATGGTAATAAAATGGACGATTGCAATGTTCCCAATGTATACCCTCATTGCAACATCGATGATTGATATGTTCCCTAATGTTCCATGTTATAACATCAATGAACCTGATGTTCCACAATGTTCCAGAGACGTCCGTCTGGAGGAACGTGTTCAACCTGACGGCCACGTATCACCGGAAGTCGGACATCTTTTATCCATACGCCAGGCTGATGTTTAAGCCACTCCCGGTGGACCAACGACCAGACTATAGTAAGTGTCTTCCTAATTTGTTGAGTCTTTTTCTGTCCATAACAATCTTTGGACAAGACTTACTTGCAATCTATTATGAGAATATACTTGCAATCTATTATTGGAAAATACTTGAATCTATTATTAGAAAATACTTGCAATCTATCATTGGAAAATACTTGCAATCTATTATTGGAAAATACTTGCAATCTATTATTGGAATATACTTGCAATCTATTATTGGAATATACTTGCAATTTATTATTGGAATATACTTGCAATCTATTATTGGAATATACTTGAATCAATTTATTGGAATAAACTGGAATCTATTACTGGAATAAACTTGAATCAATTTATTGGAATAAACTTGAATCTATTATTGGAATAAACTTAAATCTATTATTAGAATTAACTTGAATCTATTATTGGAATAAACTTGAATCTATTTGTGGAATAAACTCGAATCTATTGGTTTTATAATTAGTCTGTCTTACTGGCAAAACATGACCGTGCAACGAAACCTACCGCAATAATTTGATACGATATTGTCTGGTCAACCTTAACTTGTATTGTCTTATCTACTCAGTCCCACCCCCCCCCCCCCCCCCCACCCCCCCCCCCCCCCCCCACCGTGCAACGAAACCTACCGCAATAATTTGATACGATATTGTCTGGTCAACCTTAACTTGTATTGTCTTATCTACTCAGTCCCACCCCCTCCCACCCCCACAACCCCCCCCCCCCACCTAGTAAAACCATTGTAATGATGCAGTTAGGAGTAGGATTCTTAACTTCACTTATCTTTCTAATTGGAATAGACATGTACACAAGAATTCGGTTACCGGAAATTTGATCGAAAGAAATTTAGTCGACGGTAAATTGATCGACGGAAATTTGATCGAACGGAAATTTGGTCGAATCTTTTTTTCGGTTCACACGTTAAAATTTTCGTCAAATTTCTTTTTGGACGCACTATACTACATAGTAAAACAAAATAATGTGTTCAAAAAGAAATTTGAAGCGAAATTTTAATGTAAAAACAGAAAAAAAAGTTTCGACCAAATTTCCGTTCGATCAAATTACCGTTGATCAATTTACCGTCGACGAAATTTCTTTCGATCAAATTTCCGGATTCGCAAGAATTCCATAGTTCACAGAGGATTCAATCTTTTTTTTTTTCCACCTCATAGTTAAACTGGCGGGGTCTAAAAATAGAACAGCTCTCTGGATAGTAAGCAACTGCCGGACACAGTCAAAGAGAGAGAACTACGTCAAGATTATGCAGGTTCGTAATTACAGCCCTTGTTTATAATAGAAATCAGTGGGGACGAATGAATCGTCTTACTTGCGGCACATCCTTGCGGCACTCTCCATTGCACCACACGGGCGGACCCCTGCAGCGGCACCCGTTCCATAAATTATAGAACCACATGGAGACATGAACCAACACAGAGGACCAGCTGACCCAAGGGTTGATGGCGTGGCTTTTCTTCTTCTTCTTCTCCATTCTGAGGGCCCACGATTAAGGGATTGACCCTTCTGGCTCCTGGCCGTTGATGGGACCACCGGTTACTGGTCACGTGTGACGGGTTGTGCTGCACACTTACAAACAGGATTTCAATGTGGGGGAGGGTCCATGAAGGGTTGATTCTGACACCCACAGGATGTCTAGCCAGGCCGAATCTCACAGTAAAGGAAATCCAACGTAAACAAACAGATTGACAACCTCGGAACTAAGCAGTTTTCAAAGACAAAAAAGAGATGAACTCCAGATAAGATTGTATCAGGTGGTACAATGTGAATAAACATTTGATCCCCACCCCATCCCACAAAAAACAACAACAACACAATTTTATTTCGTTTCGTTTCTAAAGAGCATAGAAGGTTTCATGTAGTAGGGAGACAGGCCTCCGGTTGTTGGTTTCAAATTATCCTCTATAAGTGTGTAGGCTTAATTTTTTTCTAATTACTCCCCCCCCCCCCCCCCTTTTTCAAACTCCACCTTTTCAGAAATACATGGATGTTGATGTCCTGGGTTACTGCGGCACGGAGTTCAACTGCAGCGACGACAAGTGCCTGGATGACCTACTTAATCAGTACATGTTCTTCCTGGCCTTCGAGAACTCGCTCTGCGTGGATTACGTCACGGAAAAGGTCTTCCGAGCCTACGGTCGGGCGCGCAAAGTCGTCCCCGTGGTCAGGGGCGGCACCGAGTACGAGAAGCTGTTCCCAGAGGGCACGTTCATCGACGCGGCGAAGTTCCCGTCGGCCAAAGATCTGGCGCTGCACCTGAAAGATTTGTCAGCTGACTTGAACGCGTACAGCGGTTACCTGGAGAGGAAAGATGTGTACGAGCCGCACGCCACGCCTAACTTAATGTGTACGGTGTGCGAGGCGGTGACGAAAGAACGGATATTCCCGAGAACGTACGATATCAAGGAATGGTTGGCGGACCAGTGTTCTACGCCCAGAAACGAAAGTGACGCAGTGTAGAAAATCGGTGTCAGAAGATTTCATGGTGTAACTCAAAAATTCAAGACTTTCATTTTTTAAAATAAATTTGTATATGTTACATAATGTTAAAAGTAAACGATTGTAGTTATTTAAAAAATAAAATTGGTTTGATTTCAATCATTTCAAGACAGGTGCACGTTACAACAATCATATATAATAATTGTCAAAAAATCTATTTGCGCTAACTATATTCATTTTACATAAGGATATATAATATTACTGTAAAATGAAACCTTTAAATTGATAGGTTTCATTTGCATAGGGCACGTCACATTTTGTGTCAAACAGAGTCGCTTGCCCGTCAACTGAGCACCATTTTTTGTTTAACTTCCGTTTTTTGTCCAAGGTCATGTTGGTTGTTTTCTAAACTTGAACCCGGCAAATGGAATAGGGCTAATTCAAACATACCCGATGATAGATCGTTTAAAAAAAAAAAAAAAAAAAAAAAAAAAGTTTAACTTCCGTTTTTTGTCCAAGGTTATGTTGGTTGTTTTCTAAACTTGAACCCGGCAAAAGGAAAAGGGCTAAATCAAAAAAACCCGAAGATAGATCGTTTAAAAAAAAAAAAAAAAAAAAAAAGAAGTACACTTTCAATGTCGATAATTTCTCTCCTTTCAATTCAACGTATTGCCATCCCATCTATGTTTACCTAGCCAAACCATGGCTACGACCAATGACGACCAATGAAATGAAAGCGGAACAAATCCAATCGCTCTTTTCTCTCTGAGAATAAAATGTGTTGTTTTTTCCCTAGGCGGTGGCAACCCATTGACGTCATCTAATAAACAGAACATAATTGTGTAAATGGTAACAGCCTAACAGATGGGACTTAAGTTTAAAACAGTATTACATCGAAAGTAATTATGGAATTAGATGATAGCCTGTGTGTGAACTTAGATATGGACTGTGTGTGAACTTAGATGATGGACTGTTTGTGAACTTAGATGATGGACTGTGTGTGAACTTAGATGATGGACTGTGTGTGAACTTAGATTATTAGACTGTGTGTGAACTTAGATGATGGACTGTGTGTGAACTTAGATGATAGACTGTGTGTGAACTTAGATTATTAGACTGTGTGTGAACTTAGATGATAGACTGTGTGTGAACTTAGATGATAGACTGTGTGTGAACTTAGATGATAGACTGTGTGTGAACTTAGATGATAGACTGTGTGTGAACTTAGATGATGGACTGTGTGTGAACTTAGAAGTATATCCATTTTGAATTTGGTTGCTTATGTTGTAACTGATCAATAATGCCTGATCAATAATGTATTCGCATTAATGATGTTCGACATTCCGGCCCTCCCACACACCACACCCCCTCCCCCACTTTTTTTCTAAGAACCCCCTCCCTCAACACATCCACGTCCCACACACAAATTGTCACTGTCACAAAAAGAAAGCAACAAAGTACGATGAGATTCGTCAATCGTTTTGACACAAAAAAGGGAGCACACCACGATGATTGACCAGTAGTAGTTCTTCACACTGAGTTATCCGCCCATTTGATTATCCCACCACGGCGGGCAGCTCCTCGTAGATGCTGGAGATGAGAAACCCGGAGAAGGTGCCGTAGATCTCCTGGGCTGTTCCGTACAGGGCTGTATCGTCGGCGGCCACCACGAACACCTGGTCGTCCTTGGCCAGCCGCAGGATCACGGAGTTGCCTGGGAAAAAAGAGACAGACATTTTGACACTGACATGTGTAATCCAGTGCTGCCAAGAAGAGCCGTGAGAAGGAAAAGCTACGCCCGGGGTGAAACCTAATATTGACACCCCTCCCTGATTCACCAATAAATAATAGTTGACATATGCTATATGATTGCTGCCGTTCTCTCCCACCCACACCCCCCCCCCCACACACACTTCGCACGGCTGTTCTGCTAGACAGAAATTAAAATCCGTGCAATTGATTAAGAACCTGACATAAATAAATAGTTTTATAGCTAGGGGGCGTGGCCGCAAGCAATCCTCAAAAGATGTTTGACTCTTACATGACAACTAGGGGGCGTGCCCGCAAGCAATCCTCAAAAGATGTTTGACTCTTACATGACAACTAGTGGGCGTGGCCGCAAGCAATCCTCAAAAGATGTTTGACTCTTACATGACAACTAGTGAACAATTCCTCTGCCCTGCTCGTCTTTAAATATGAATGGAGTTACAAAATAAAAGTAGGGACGACGTCACAGATGCGCTGTAAATGTTCTGTAGATGTTCATTAGATGTTCTGTAGATGTTCTGTCCAGCAATCAGTTTGTAACCATTAAGGATTTGTAAAAAAAATTATACAACAACAATGTAAAAAAAAATATATATATATATATATTGTTTACCAGCGGCGGAGTACTCATTGTCTATGTGTCCCCAGATGGAGGCCACGTAGTTGTAGTTTTGGTGGAGCTCCAGCCACATGTTGCCGCTGCTGTGTGACAGGGCGTGGAACTGGAAGACGTAGAGGCCGGCCTGTGGATATGGATGGGTGGATGGATGGTTAGACTGATGGGTGAGTAGATGAGTGGGTGAATGGATGGATCAATGGATGATTGGATGGATTGAATGGATGGATAGATGACTGGATGTATAAAAGATGATTGGATGAAAGGATGGATTGAATAGATAGATGAATGGATGGATGGATGGATGAATGGATGGATGAATGGATGGATGGATGGATGAATTGATGGATGAATGGATGGATGAATGGATGGATGAATGGCTGGATGGATGGATGGATGGATGGATGGATTAATGGATGGATGGATGAATGGATGGATGAATGGATGGATTAATGGATGGATGAATGGATGGATGGATGAATGGATGGATGAATGGATGGATTAATGGATGGATGAATGGATGGAGGATTGAATGACTCATCACTTACCGTTGGGCATGTGAAGATCCCTGTCTTGATGTCATAGGCGCCTCCAACGTTGGCGAAGACAGTGTCGTAGACAACCTTCTGATTGGCTGATAGATTTTCATGGTGAGACAACCCCACCGAGAAGGCGATTTCTTGGGGGGTTTGGGCCTTTCCTTTAAAGATGGCGACGCCAAGTTAGAAGTGGGTCGAAATTTGTGGGCCGAATAGTCACCGTTTTGAGGGGCCGGGGGGCGGGGGGGGGGATGGAGGGATGG